>VXBC01001512.1:245063-257037 GCA_013399945.1 Ploceus nigricollis
GGGGTTGGTGTTTTGTTTGTTTTAAGCTTCTCATGGAAACTTTTCCCAGATGTGCTACTTTCAAATATTCTAGCAAAGAAAATAATTTTTTTTTCGGTTACATTACTGCTCATTCATATGGATAGACTAGAACTCATGAGACTAGTTCTAACAACTTTCTCCACAAAGAGAGTCAACACTTTTCCAGTGCACTTTATCTGTGATAATGATTACTCATCTGACTCCAGAAAATCAAAATAGTGTTTAAATTCAAATTCTCTTCATTAATTCTCTGCATTTATCTACTTGTGGGCTATACAGATGAAGGCTGTAAATCACAGTCCTGAATTCCGTTTGTGTCTAAATAGCTCTTTTAGGTTTTTGGTCTTGGAAGAGTTTTTCTCTTTTTATTTTTACCTCTTTTTTTTTTCTTATGGCAGTGATATTTGCTCTCAAGTACACCCTCTGCTACAATACTATTCTCACAAGGACATAGATAGAATATATCAACAATTAGAAACAAGAATTAGAATTGCAGTTTTCTTTTCAAAAACTATCTACCTCACTAGTATTTTCCTCATCTATTATCATAACTTCTGGGAAGAAAACATTTTCCTTCTTTCCTGCTCTTTGCTTCTGTAATGTGTGTTTTTGGTCTTTTCTGTCCATATGTTTTCATTTTCTGGTACTTTTGTATTTTGAAGGTAGAGAAAGACAGATTCCTTGAGCCAATTAAAAGTCTATCTTCTTTAAAATATGTTGAATAGAAGACTGCATGTCTTCTATGAAGAGTTTTCTAGATTACTTGTTTTAAGGGCAAGTAGGGGAAGACCTCTAAACAGGACTGGTTCCATACAAAGCTTCCTTTAAAGATATATTTGACAATATAAAAGACAGGTTTTTTTTTTCTTGCTTCTTTTTTCCCAGATAACAAAACTAGTTCAGATGAATACATCAATTATGAGGTCCCTTAACACCATGGAGTTTGGTTATTTTTTTCAGCAGTGAATAAACATCATGGTGTCTGCAGTTCCTGATGTCATAGAAACAATTATACAATATGCGTACAGAATATGAATTCTTGCAAACCATTTTACTAAAAAGTTTTTCACTTTTACTGTGAAAGGATGAAAAATAAAGACATCCGGAGACATATCATCACCTTCTGAATATAGCTGGTGATGATATTTATTGCAGTAAGAGCAGAACTAGGTCTTTAATATTCACTACTGAAATGTTTAGATAATGATCACCTCTATGAAATGCTTTGTTTCATGTCAGAGATCTGCAGTTACTTTTTATGACTTATTTGTAAATATTTTATAGCCAGATCATAATTTCATAAACTCATGCATAATATAATATCTTATTTTCAAACAAGTGTTTTAAGAAACCAAATTCACTATTCTCTTCTGGTTCCTAAGTTGATCAGAAATGACACATTGAATACATTGTAACTAAGAAAAACTTTTGAAAGAATACTATATTTAGTGTAGTTTATCAGTCCCTAAAGAACAGTTAAGATACTTGATCCAATATAAATAGCCTCTATTACACTCTCTAGCCTGCTTAAATTCCAAAGAACAAAATCATTATGCTCCCCTGATTACCTTTGGAATATCAAGAACTCTTAATCAAAATGTCTGTATGCTTCAAAGAAAGGAATTAAAGTACCTGGCATCTGCTGTGTGACATAGCCACATCAACATGGATAAGCTAAATAGTCATCCCAGCCATGCGCCCTTGCTTCTCCAAGCATTCTTTCACAGTTGTAAGCGAGTCTTTTCCTTTTCCTAAGTGTTTATGCTTGTTCTCTGCTTTTGACAACAGCTCATCTGTGCTCATGAAATGGCAGGGACACAAAGGGAGCTACCCATGCATATTACTGCTGAATTGCTTTAAGGTGAAATATTAGTAATTCTAGGTATTAGTAGGCCTCTGTGGAACAGCACTATTTCTTAGGAGTCAAGAAAACCAGAAAGAGAGATATTGACTTAAATGCAAATTTATTCCCATGAAAAGACATAGAACACTCTTTAAAACTGTGTATTGAGAGAAAAGATTTTTTTTTTTTAGTCAAGAAAACAGCTCACTAAGAAACAAGATAGCATTCATTTTATGAAGCCTCAAACAATTGTCCTTTTATTTTGTAGGTTTCCTTGTCTTTGTTTTGAGTTTCACCCAGAGAAAAATTAAGAAATAAACTCTTTATTGATTATTTCATCAATTATGTATATATATATACAGATATCTAATTATTGGAATTCTGCAGGAAAGATGGGTGAGAGAAACATAGTTAACATTTTGAAGTCATTTGCAAGTACTGAAGAAGATATTTCTTCTCTCCTTGGGTGTCACTAAGCATCACCTTCACTATAAAGAGAATAGTTATCTGAATTGCTAACAATAAAGCAGACTTGTTCAGGATATTTTATGATTATTTTCAGACATTATTCCACTCATATTCTCTTGCTTAAATCAGTTGTTCTGGTTTTCACCTCTACCTGTGTATTAACATACCTGATTTTCCATATGCTATTGTGAATAATAGAATACTTAAAAAATTATACGGGAAACACATTTTTCTTATTTGACTAGTTTTGAAAGTATGAACTTGCAAATGAACCAGTGGAAAAATCCCTTTTTTTTCCTTGTGTCTCACTTGTCAGATTTTCAGAGGTCTTTCATGCCTACTTTTGAAAGAAAATCTGCCAGTAAGCCAGGTAGAGATCCATGGACACTTTCCAAAATTTTACTTCCTCTAATGATGATAGCAAATGAAGGAAACTTGTGTGATGTTTTGAAATGGCAGAGTCTTGAATATGTAAAGAACTGTGCCCAAAATGAGACAAAATGAATTCCTATGAATTTTAAGCAAACCAGTGTGCAAGTGTTCTGCCTTCCCTAGTCATACTGCTCTTCCAAAAGCTATGGTCTCATCAGAAGGCTCATTAGGTAGTTCTGGTTGCTGAATCATGTGATAAGTGAGGAGGATGGGGGAAGGATCATCTATTCTTCCAAACTACGTTTCCCTGATAACTACCCACCTTAAAGATTAATAGTTACTATACATTTCTGCCTCAGCGTGTGTCTAAAGAGTTATCTTCTACCTGACGTAATAACCGTTAACTGGATTCAGAGTAAAAGAAAAGGTTTAAACAATTGCAATTCAACTGCTTAATTCAGATTGTCAAAGCTCAAGTTTTCACTTATTCTTGGAAATGTGTAGTAGCTGAAGTTTGCCCTATGACATTTCGTTGGAAGTTCATGTTTCTTTTCTTTACATGGCCAGAGGCACACCTGTTTGGTGCTGATCAGTTCAGCACCTACAGATTTCTTTTAACGTATGGTTGGTTTTGTAAGGAAACCCCATCTCGTAGTCACAAAAACAACCTACTTATCGGAGTAATCTCTGCACAAAATGTGTCTGACAGGTGTGGCACCCTTTGCTCAAAGCTCAGGAGCTCTCCAGTTCCATGTTAGGTGTCTGTGTATCTGGATTGCAGGATGAGGATTAGTATTTTTCGTGGGACAGCTCCATGTGCACTTTGTCAGAGCAAATGAATCATGCATTTCAGTGAGGAAGAAGAGTGATGTGATAGGTTCCCTGATTCAATGAATAGTAAGAATAAACCAGTACAATATCACCATTTTACAAAGAGGTGAACAAGTAATATGAGTTTAAAGATCTTACACAAGATAATATTTATATATTTAGATATATATTTCTTTATAGAAATCCATCTGTCTGCTGAATGAAGATAAAGATACAGATTATCAGATTTTGTGTCATTTTCTGTAACTTTTACTTCAAGTTTATTTAGCAAAGCAAAAGAGTAGCACAAAGGTCAGGGTTCAACACAAATTCAGATACTGTGTTTAACCCCTTATCACTACAATTAAAAGAAAGACAAAGAATATAAAACTATGGAGTACTTAGCTGATTCTTAGTTGATTCTGAAATGTCACTGAATTAATAGTGTCACCATTCGTCTTCTGTGCTGAAGCAGTTTTTCATTTTGTTGCTATGTGACTTTTTTTCCATTTTGTCGTCTTTAAATAAGACATTTTATTTGCAAGAAAGTAGAAAAACGAAATGCTCCATTGCAGACTTCCCAAGTAAAATGCAATTAAAAGAAAAAAAAAAAAACCCAACACAAAACACCAAACAAANAAAAAAAAAAAAAAAAAACAACACAAAACACCAAACAAATCTCAAAAAACATGAGTGTTGGTGGATTATTTCAGAAGAATAAAAAAGAAAAAAGGACAAAAGGAAAAAAAAAAGAAACCTTAAGACAGTCAGCAGGTTAGTCTGAATTATTTATGCATTCTGAAAAATGAACTTACTGCAGAATTTGTTATCTATAGCACAGAAATATGCTGTATGGTGAATGTAGGAATTTCTAATATTAAAAATCATGTTGAGACATTAGGTCTGAAAGTAAAGACAAAATACACAAGAATAATTATCTTAAGCTCTCTGTTGAAAAACTGTTTGAGCAGTATGCCTTTGAGATTATTAATAAAATTTATTTTGAGTATCTTCTAATAATCCAAATTTACATTCATTTCAGGATAATTTAAGTATGGAAGTCTCCACCTATGCGGGACCTTGTTGCCACTCTTTCATACTAAACCTGTATGCTGCTAGATCAGCCAAAAGTAATCTTCATGTGGCATCAGAACATAATCTTTTTGTTCAATCAGCACAGCATACTATCCATTACAGATNTCACTACAATTAAAAGAAAGACAAAGAATATAAAACTATGGAGTACTTAGCTGATTCTTAGTTGATTCTGAAATGTCACTGAATTAATAGTGTCACCATTCGTCTTCTGTGCTGAAGCAGTTTTTCATTTTGTTGCTATGTGACTTTTTTTCCATTTTGTCGTCTTTAAATAAGACATTTTATTTGCAAGAAAGTAGAAAAACGAAATGCTCCATTGCAGACTTCCCAAGTAAAATGCAATTAAAAGAAAAAAAAAAAAACCCAACACAAAACACCAAACAAATCTCAAAAAACATGAGTGTTGGTGGATTATTTCAGAAGAATAAAAAAGAAAAAAGGACAAAAGGAAAAAAAAAAGAAACCTTAAGACAGTCAGCAGGTTAGTCTGAATTATTTATGCATTCTGAAAAATGAACTTACTGCAGAATTTGTTATCTATAGCACAGAAATATGCTGTATGGTGAATGTAGGAATTTCTAATATTAAAAATCATGTTGAGACATTAGGTCTGAAAGTAAAGACAAAATACACAAGAATAATTATCTTAAGCTCTCTGTTGAAAAACTGTTTGAGCAGTATGCCTTTGAGATTATTAATAAAAGTTATTTTGAGTATCTTCTAATAATCCAAATTTACATTCATTTCAGGATAATTTAAGTATGGAAGTCTCCACCTATGCGGGACCTTGTTGCCACTCTTTCATACTAAACCTGTATGCTGCTAGATCAGCCAAAAGTAATCTTCATGTGGCATCAGAACATAATCTTTTTGTTCAATCAGCACAGCATACTATCCATTACAGATGTAATATTATGTACGCTATGTAATATTATGTACACTATTATGTGTAATATAGGAAGATGAAAAAATGGCACTGAATCCAGCCTGGCCAAAGGCATCTTGCCCAAAATTAATCAATTAATCAAACCATTCATGCTCTGTACTAAGCTGCACTGTCTGTGTACTTGCCTTCTGTCTCTCTCTCCTGACTGGATCTCCATGGACTCACCTGGACTTGGCCATGTTGACTCCCCTTGCATTTTTGAGGATTTTGGATGGACGCTGTGACCAGCCCATGGCTCTGCCTCATGTGCTTAGACCCTATATGACCCTACATAGCTCTGCCCTGTTGGGACACTGCTGAGATCACAGCTTTGCAACTGGGAGTTACCACAAATTCAGCTTAGTTGAGTCTACCTTGATTAAACCAAGAAAGATCCTGGTTAAATAGAACATGCTGCTAAATATGGTGCTGTCTTTAACACCCTTAGAAGTACTCTGTAATACCAGCCATAAACTTTTCAGTTTTGTAAAGATTAAATGTTGAGTGTTGTCTTCGGTTTCTTCCAGATTTAAGATGAGTATTTGAGGAGAAAAGTAAACACTGAATAATGGTGACAACGCTTACAATTTTTATGTCTGATCCAGGACATTTGAAAGGAATAAAAAAAGAGGCCTGGAAACAAACTCATAAATATTATAATCCAGTCCTTTGTTATTGAAAGTAACCAAGTTAAAAATTTCTTCCAGAAATTTTCAGGTTTTATTGATTTCAAATGGCTTAGAGTGACAAGAGACCATGGACACAACACAAGGTAAAAGGATAGAATTTAAAACATGAAACGTGGCAAAACATTTTTTACTAGTATTAGATAAATCAAAGAATAGCATTAGGAATATGTTTAAATGAACTACAGAGAAGCAGCAGACACTGAAGTGCAGTTTGATTTTTCTTTGGTAAATCAAAGTTAGGCATTACTTTCCTTTTCTACATTATTCTTCTCCCAGCTTATATCGGCGATGAAGGTGAGAACAGAAACATTCAATACAGTATTGAACACTATGAGCTTGTTTTTACCATTTTCTATATTTAGGTATCTTGATCTACTTTATTCCAGAAGTCATATAAAATGCATATACACTAATTTGTTATTTCACACAGTTCTAAACTGAAGTTTTTAGCTCAGCAAAACAGCTCTTCTATCTTGAAATTCCAATTAATAACTTATTTTGGTTTTTTAACTTCATTGAAAGTATAAGACAAATAAGAAATGGGAATTTATCAGAGCACAGAATTTTAGGAGGAATATTTATTTTGTTTTAGTCACACGGGGAAGGTGTTGCAGAGTATTATGAAAGTGTGTAAGAATAATGTTATTGGAAATATAATCATGATAAGTAATACATGTAGAAGATTACAAATAAAGTAAAATAAAATAAAAAGAAATGGTGTGGCTGAGTGTCTGTAAAAGTATTACACTTCTCACTGACACATCTAGAACTGACTACAGAATGATATTAAATTAGTTTCATCAATCACAGGATATAAATATTAGGCTGAAGTTAGTTCTATTGTCCTTAGAAGTAGTTAACAAATTAATGACATCCACTTACCCTATTTGAAATAACGCAGCTGTATTTTAGATATAATAAAAGATGTATTTTACCATGAAGGAGTGTTCTTCTGGCATTCTCCTGAACTTATTGAGATTCTTATTTGCAAGAGTAAAAAGGCTATCACTTCTAACACAACATCTGAAGCTAGGTTGAATTTTAGTTATAATACTGGCCATCTATTTAACATCTAGTTAATTACTTAACAAAGTAATTCAATACAAATCATTCTATGAGTTAACACATTAAACCTTGAAATTTTATCAAAAAACCACAAAATTTCATTACAAATTTTTTTCAATTAATTTTTTTTTACTTTTTTATGTGATATCCAGTATCTGGCATATTTTCTGATTCAGATTTTCAGCGATGTTCTTTAAAAGCGAGCTGGACACTCCTTTTTAAAATATTTTCTTTTTTTCTCCCCAGAAACTCATTCATTGAACTCCTTTGTTTCTCCGTCCTTCTGAGGAGCAGTGGCTTCCTTCCTTCCTCCCTGCACACACAGAAAGAAAGAAAGAAATGCAGTCTTGAAAAGAGAAAATGGGAATGACTCCTTCTATGCAGCTTTGTTTACTGGCACACAAAGACCAGCACAAATGTCACTTGTAAAATCATATTCATGTGTCTTTTTCATTATCAAAAAAACATAGAAAGATTGAGATAGCAGTGGTCTATTTGTTTGTGGTTTTTTTTTCCATACATATTAAAAAATCTCAGAGGAAATAATTTTCATGTGAAAATATGATGGTGACAAACAATTTATATACTATCTTCTTTGTCTTGATCAAAACAAGAAAATAGTAATATTCCCTTTATTTCTGGATGTTTCTTTTCTTTTGCAGAACCCGCTGAATGTAACTGAGGAGTTTTGGAAGGAAAAATTTGGCAGTCCTTTTTTTGATAATTTTTCTTGTGCTGTTAGACCAAAAAAAGAGGGAAATTGTCAGAATAGTTACATGGCTCCTGGAATTTAATGTGTACTTTGTGAGTTTTTAAAGTTTTGAAGAGTAGAAAGAGGAAGCAGCCTACCTACCTACCTTCTCAGTTAAATTTTATTGAATTAAATTAGACATAAGTGAAATAGTACAGTATTATCCCAGCTTCCGGTTATTACCATAATCACACCACTGCATAAAGACATAGAGATTTCATATATTTCCCAAATAAGCCTAAACAGACTTGCTTTTGAAGTGAGACTCCTGCTGCAAAGCAATTTCTTATTTCTTGTGCTTTTCAGTCCTCTCTGTTGACTTAAATCAATGTATAAGGTTTATATTTCAGTTTTATCTACTGGGGGTTGTACCATTCAGCTTCAGCCTGTGGAATGTGAATACCCCTCCTATTATGACCATTTACTTAATTTTTACCAATATATGTATTAGAAACAAAAGTGTTATGAAATCCAGTAGAAGTTTTAGAGCTATGTTTTAGTGACTGAAAAATTCAGAAGCAAAAAAATAGTTATGTATCTACAGGCAACTGTCCTGTTCCCTCCTTCTGTTCTACTCTCCCTGGTCATAATATGACCTTTAAAGGTCCCTTCCAATACAAATCATTCTATGACTTTATTGTTTCAGATGCCAAGCTTAGAATAAATCCTGTCCTCCAAAGCTTTATTTGTTTCCGTGTAAAACACTGGAGACCAATAATGAATATCTCATCTGAAGATATATATATATTAGATTAGCTGAGTTCTGTCTGTGATGTTATGAATCATTAGCTGCCTCTTAATGACTTGAATGCTTTATTAGAGCTTGACAATTTTGTCTCAATGTGTTATAAAGGACCTTATAGTATATACATATATGCACAACTTAAATGGTTTTTCCTTTTTTTAATTTAAAACCAAGTAGTGTAGTGTCATCTAATTAATTTCACATGAGATACAATTAAAATAAATATACTCTGATGTTTCTTTTTAATTTTCTTCAAATATACATTTTCTTTCTCCACAAAACAAAATACCACCCATTAACCCTTAATTAGCTTCTTTAAAACATTAATGAAGATAAGAAAAAAAATTACACTTTGACTAGATGAGTAAGATTTTATTTCACTGGGGAGTGAAACAGGAAAAAAATCACCATTCTTTTCAGAAAGAAAGAAAGAATTTGTCTAATGGTTTGGAAACAATTACAAATTCACATAAATAGACAGTCTGACAAATTTCATCAAAGTGGTAAATGTGGGGAAAATTGAGTATAATGAAGCCATAGCTTCCAAACCACTATAAAGCATCACTTGTCAAAATGTTTTAAATGTTGAAATTTGAGTGTAACTTGCCTTTGTCTTTTCAAGAGATTGTGGAATAAGAGTTATCTAGGTAAGGCATCAATGCAATACCTTACCTCAATATATTAACTGCAGGGTACATGTCACTGACAATACTGGTAGTTTCAGTACAATGTCTTTGTGTTCAAAGGGTGGATAGAAAGACTGCTGTAAGGCATGAAACTATTAACAAGATCTTATTTTCAAAAGCCTGTCTTCAATTATAAGCAATCATTATAATATGTTTTCCTTGAATATTTCTTTAAGTAAGAAAGACTCAAGAATAATACGATAGTTTTATCCAGAGGCCTACAATGAAACAAAGTGGTGCATATTTGCTCCTGAGCTTCTCACACCATGTGATGAATAGCAGCAATTATAGAAAAGAACAATATTAGTTTTACAGTTATTGTTATTATCTTAAAGTACTGAGAATAAAATCCCATATTTCCCTAGATAGCCCAATCACCACCAAAATATGTGACAGAGGAACATTTTATAATCTCTGTATTTCACACTGGCTGCACAACTAGAAATTGGCAGAGCGAAGTCATTTATATCTCCTTATTACCAGCTTGCAGAAGGCTTTGAGAATATGGGGCTAGTGATGGATATTTCTATAGCAGATGTTGTTTTATTCTATTTTACCATAGTACATCTACTTCAGATTAGTTCCACTATAGTTTATTAAAGTAGCAGAAAGAGGTCAACACTAGGAGAGCATGACACACAACTTGCTTACTCTTGTTTTGTAGAAGGAAACATATTTATATACAAATCGAGAATATTTAGGCAGAGTCAGAGTTCCTTCATTTACAAATTTAGATCTTGTGCTGTGTAATTAATTTAAACTGATGCAAAACTTGCTTAAATATATGGAACAATTATCTAAATGGAGTATTTCTATTGTAAATTAGATTTCTACTAAGTATATTGCACAATATTTTCTCAGAGGGTAAAATGTACCTAAATACAGGAAGTCCAATTGCATTAGGGGATTAAATGAAACTAAAATACCATAAAGTACTTTCCATAGTTCTTCCATCAGGGTGACCTACGCTCGAAGCAAACACGCTTAACTGAATGGACCTTGTACACTTCTGTGTTGTTTTTCAGGGTAGTTGAACTATAATAATGATATTCATTGTACTGAACTTCTAGATTCAAAATAACCCACATACTTACAAACATGTTCTTATGAGCATAGGTTTCTGGAATATGAATTCAGCCTAAATCACAGTCTGTAGCACATCTGTCAGCATAGAAACAGCTAATAGGAACAAAAAGGATAAGGGTTTTTTTTGAGGAGTAATGAAATTTAATTTGTTAACATTTCCACATATTTGTCAGCTCAAAATGGACATGGATTTTTTTAGACTATGCACTGTTACAGCACTGAAGACCAGTAGCCTTCTGTGAGAGACTGATGTGGTCAATGGCATAAGCATTATCTTGGGTGGACCTTTGTCCACTGTAGCAAACTGCAAAGAAGCAGCTGCTTCTCTGCAACAACCAAGTCCACCCCTTCCCAAATATGCCTAGCTGGAATTGGGATTGTGATAGGAACTTGAGATAAGAAAAAGTTGGTACTGTTGTTATCCCAGTTATCCCAGGTCTGGGAGGAAGATTGTATCCACAGTTGATACTGGAAGAGAGACTGGAATGCTAATGGCTTAAACAGAGGATAAGCACCCCTGACACTTCAGGCTGCTGCTGGGGTGAAACAAGACAAGGAAAGAGGCAAATCATTCAAGGAGGTGGGTACCATCTCTTTATCCTTACTCAAGTGACTCAGTGGTGATAACTCTTCTTTGGGAAAGTACCAGTACTTTGACACCTGGTAACCTCAAAGTATCCATCCCTGCTGATAGGGCATAACTGACTCACCTGTTCTGACTTATATAGGCAGCTGCAATGTCTTAGAAGATGTCAAAGACTCCTGAAATGTCCCGTGATCCACAGCATTGTATCATTCAGTGTGAAACTCCTGGTTCCATGCTAGCTACCTGAGATTTTTCACTTGAACCTGAACGTATATAACTTGTTGAATTTTTCTGTTTCACAGGCTTCCCTCACTCCTGACAGATCAAGATAGTGGCCATCCCTTTGACCAACAGAAATCAAAATTGCAAATGCCTTGTTGAGGGATCTTGATTTATTAAAGAAATATGGATACTGACCTAGTACCAATATCCAACTGAGACGGACAAAAACTCTCTAACAGTTTAAAGTTAGAAAGTGTATGTTTATTACGACGCCGGGCGGCATGCGGGATAGCTCCCAAATANAAGGGGTGGTGACTATCTACTGTTAAGTAAAAATATGTATTATTGACTTTGATATATGGTTTTGTTTGCACCTTAGATGCTTAGAAGCATCTCTCTAAGAATTTTAATAATGGGATCTTAAGAAAGTCTCAGGGAGCATATAATCTATATAAATACCTCATGGGAGGTAGCAAAGAAGATGCACTTGATGCTCCACACTCCACAGTTGTGCCCACTGAGAGGACAAGTGACAATGGGCCCAATTTGTAATACAGGAAAATCCACTTAATTCAAACAAAACCTTTTTTTCTTTTCTTTTTCTTTT
>VXBC01001512.1:257075-282183 GCA_013399945.1 Ploceus nigricollis
TTCTGAAAGTGATCAAGCAGGAGTCCCAGATCTTGAAATGAGTCCCAGATCTGAAATCTGACTGGACATTGTCATTTTCCTGAGTGATCTCTTCTAGCTGACTCTCCTCTGAGCAGGGCAGTTGGATTAGATGATTCCCAGAGATTCCTTTGAGCAACAACTATTAAGTGAGATTCTGTGATTTCTGCATTGACTTTAGCAGTGGCAATATAGCGGAGCTGAAACCTAAATGGCATGAGGCCCTGTCTGCAGCATCAATTTCTAAGAGGTTCCTCCAAGTCCTTAATTCTACATTTATATATTTGAACAAATTGAAGCACTTGAAACATAAACTCACTGCTGCTTAATATAATTCAAGCTAATGCCATAAGAATGTTACAGTTGGAAAGCTCTATAGGTTCTCTCAGATTATTCAGCATCTACATAATTTTAGCAGATTGTATCTGAACAATGTAAATCCAGCATGTACTGCCTACTTAATTCATGTTGGTTAGCATCAGTTTACACACAGCCTGAACTACAAATGTGGTAGTAAGATAGAGTATTTTTTACTTAGTTTTTTTTTCTTTTGTGAAAATGTTTCTGTAACCAAAGTTCATGCATTTGAAATAAAAATAAAGAACCATAAATGATTGGTTTCTTTTACAAAAAATGAATTATGTGTAGTAACTATTCTAAACAAATAGCAGTTTCAGTCAAGTAATTATCTGATTTTGTTATTAAATTAATTACAGAGGTGTTATTTGAGCAGACGTCATGTTTTTCAGCACCTTTGGCCAAAATGGTGGCTAGAAACCTAGAGACTGGACATTCTGCAAGGTTCTCTTTCTGGCCTGTGAAGTAATAATGAGCTCACAGTTACATTCCCCCTGTGCCTCCCACCTCCCTGTTCACAACACATTTTGGTCAAGGCTTGCTAAAGCATTGATTTTTTTTTTAATAAACTTATTGTGCGGTAGAAGAGATTCACAAGGTAATCTCCTTTTCTGTAGAGTGGCAATTAAACAAAACACAAAAGTCTTAGAATTTTTTTTTTTACCTTGAATACAATGGCTTTTGTCTTGTCTGTAGGTGAAAGATATATTTACTTTTTTTTGTCTTCTCACTCTCTGTTGTCTTTAAATCACATTGTACCTTGCATATAATAAACCCCACTTTATTTGGGAAGCTTTAGTCCTGTTATAACTGCTCTCTTGTTGTAATTCCATTTTGAAGACATGCACATTCATATGCCAGCATGACTTAGTAGCAAATACATTTCTTGTATTTTTACTTGGTATAATTGATTAAACTTGTCAGTTTACCCAGTTTAAACAGTAGTGTTTACTACTAAATTGCACTATAAATTGATGTCACAACTTAGATAACTTAGGTCCTATTTTTAGAACTTAGATAACTTTAGGTCCTACTTTTGTTTACTTGTTTTCTTGTGTGTCTAATATATTATCATTAAAAGATTCAAAGTATGAGTTAAGAAGAATTTAAAATAATGGTGTTAGCATTTTTCTTAGTTGTGAGGAGTTTTTTAAACTCATATCTTCACACCTGATCCCTAAAGAACGCTGTTCAGAATCATTAACAGCAAATATGTGTTTACAGCTAGTTTAGATCAATTGCTAATTAACTCCACAAGGCAAAAATGGATTTCTGTTTAGCACTGAGTTTGCGCTTTTCCTTTATTCTTGATAGTCACAGGTGTAAGGTTCAAACTACATTAGCATCTGCTCTGTAACTGTCTGATCTAAACCTCAGAGAAATCAAGATAAATTTACGGGAAAATTTGATGGGAAAATCTTCACAAAAATCCTCCTAAGTTTTATGAAAAATTTAAGCTGCTAAATTTCTCGTACTTCTGGAAATCTGCCATTGCATTCAAATCAGGGTCAGCTTTGAGGTTAGATCAGATTTCAAAAGGTCCAGTCACATTTTAGTACCTCTGCAACAGGTTTGATGCACCTCTTCTAGGGCTTCACAACCGTCATCGATTTTTTCCCCCGATTTTTCTCTGCCTTAAACATCCTTCCTGTAAGTTGTGCAAAATGTCTCTTCTTTCATTGTATAATACAATCAAGAGTCCAGCTGCATCTTCTTTAAAAACTCACCACAGATAATGGAAGAAAGCAATTAGACTCTGTCTTTGCCTTTTTTTCTTCAGGGTGAACAGACAGTTCTCCCAATACACCATGTATATTCCATAGCATATGTATATTTGTGTCACAACATTTTTCTTTTCTTTCTAATAGTTAAAAATTAGAACACAAAACAATCTATTGCTGATTAACTTATTATTACTCAGCTTAAATGTAGTTAGTATTAGCACAGAATAATTTTTCCCATTAGAAATTTGTAGCTGATTACTGTGCACAGACTTGCCACCATTTTTTGCGCAAAGCTTTCATTACTTCCAGCAGGAGTTTTGCAAGCAAATATAATCTATGGTCTAATGAAATAGCCAAGTTTATTCAGGTTATGCATTCCCTGGTTTTTGTTGGTGTTACAAACTGGTTTAAACATCGAAGAGCAAAAAAAACCCAGGTCTTTGTGAATAAAATAGTTTGAACCCAGCAAGGTTGAAATATATCCCAAAACTTGACTAAAACCAAACAAGGTTAGATGTTGGTGCCAAAAAAACCTTGATATATTTTATTTAATATTAAAGAAGGCAATGGGAAAGAAAGATTAAAAAAGAAAGAAATGGAAAAAGAAGTGTGTGTGGTGGTGGGGGGACATGGGGAGACTAACAGGGGTAAGGTGGAAGCATATCACCCATCTGAGGGTCCCATCAGTGTCTTGTTGCTGCCCTCCATCTGGTATTGGTGGTGAGAATCCCCCACTGGCACTGCCACACCAAAGAGTGTAGAATTCCATGAATTAGTATACAATTGGGCCAGGTGGGAATGCCCATGTGTCTCCCTTGCAGGGGCCACTTTGACACTGTCCCTTGGAACACTAAGGAGGTCTGTTGCATCATCTCTGGTGCTCTGGTGCAGGGTCTGGGGACCCCTTTAAGGGGGCCCTTTGATGGGCAGTGTCACCATCTCTGCTGTTGATAAGCTTTCCCCTGGGTGAAGGGACCCCTCCAGCTTGGGCTCCTTTGCACTGCAGAGGATGGGCGTTGACTGCCTCGAACCAGAGGCTTTTTTACCACATATGCATAAAGTCTCTTTCTTCCCCCACTCTTTGGTGTGAGGGTCTATGCGAGCCTGGCAGCTGATATCCCTGGAGCTGTAGTGACCACCCTGAAGGTGTTAAGCTTGATCCCTCTGTAAATGGATTCTTCTTTCCCGCAGCCCAGACCTCAGTCTTTTTATCTCCCTCAATGAGTAGTGTAGGGCTTTCGTCAGGACCCAGTTCAAGGTGTGGTGGTCTTTAGCTTCCGTTACATAGTTTTGCTGTAACGGGCAAAATCATTTATGAAGGTGTTTAAGCCATAAATTATAACATTTCTGTCTCCAACAGTTGGGTTGTTTGGGGTTTTTTTCTTTTTATTTTGTTTTGTGTTTTTTGAAATGAATGAATAAGATTCAAAGCATATATAATAAAATAAATACAGGCTGAAACAGTTTTGGGGTGGCGATTTTTAACAAAAAATAGAAAGCATCAATCACTGTTTGGGTTTATGATGGACAAACCCAAAGAATATTCATTGTATAAAAATAATTGTCAAATACAGATATTGTACATAAATGCTTATTTTATAAGCCAAATACTTATGATATGTGTGTCTAAAGACCTCTACCTTTTGATTAAACATATAAGTCTAAAAAAAAAATCACATTATTTGATTACCTCTCTAATTTTAAGTGGTTTTTTAAAAATTTTTAGTATATTATGGCAATCAGTAACTCATATCCGAAATTTTTTTATTGCAAAAAAATGGGATTTCAAGACATTTTTTGAAGAAACGGTTTTGTATGCAGGAAGGCATAAAATGAACCTGTAAGAAAGGTGAATTTAAGGCTTGCTGACTTGGATTTGTGTGTAGTAAAACCCTAAACACAATGATTCCAGTGTAAATATCAAGTACATAAATCTTTCTTAGAGACTGCAGGAGACATTAATGAAACACTCGGGGAAAAAAAGTCAGAATTTGCTTTAAAAACTGTATTTCAAAGGAGTCCATTTCTAGCCTTTTAAAACACTTTTTTCTTTTATAGCCTGTAGATGGCAGTCTTGTACCAGCCATGAAATTTTAAGCATTAAGTCTGTAAATACATAAGCACACAGAAAGAAATATAAAATATTAGTAAGGTGAAAAGGAGACAGAGTTTGTGGGGTTTTTCATTTTATTTTCCACATCATGAGATGGTAATTGTATAAAGTAGAAAGTTTCTTTAAATCTGATTTAAATCTTTTCTATGTTTCTACATTTTGTATATTTACAGAAACAAATTTCACCGTCACAATGACAATAACACAAATAATTATCTCTAAAATATAGCTGGTATCTGGTAAGAAATAAATACCTCTGCAAGTGATGGATTAGTGTCATGCTTCATTAGTCTGGATGCGTGTAGACAATTTCAGAATTGGATATCATGCTTATGAGTAACAGGGAATTTTCCTTAATATGTGTTTCTTAAATTATGCTGGTAAGAAACCATCCACTTAGAAATATAAAAGCCCTAAACATCAAGAAAATTTTATTTGAATTAGGTTTTAATCTGTGAGTGACAAATTTGTGCATCAGAAAAAAAGCCACGTGCACACATACACAGACACACACAGAATCACAGAATCACAGAATAATGAGGTTGGAAGAGACCTCTAAGATCATCAAGTCCAACTTATGCCTTAACACCTCAACTAGACTATAGCACCAAGTGCCATGTCCAGTCTTTTTTTAAACACATCCACAGGTGGTGATTCTACCACCTCCCTGGGAAGACAATTCCAGTACTTTATTATTCTTTCAGTGAAAAATTTTTTCCTAATATCCAACCTATACCTTCCCTGACGTAGCTTGAGACTGTGTCCTCTTGTTCTGTCAGTTGCTGCCTGGTGGAAAAAACCCCCGACTGCAATAACAAGTCAACAAACCAAAAAAAACCCCAAAAGTTTCAAAAGTCTTCTGACAGCAGTATCAGGAAAGCAGAATTACATGAAAGTATTTTCCCATCTTACACAGTAGAGAACCACAAAACACTTTCACATATGTTTTGATAAGTAGTTATGCCGTGACAGATATCATAGAATCACAAATCGTAGAATATGCTCAATAGAAAGAACCCACAAAATTCATTAAGTCCAACTCCTGGCCTTTCACAGGACACCCCAAGAATCACACCATATGCCCAAGAGCATTGTCCAAATGCTTCTTGAGCTCTGTCAGGCTGGTGCTGTGACCACATCCCTGGGGAGCCTATTCCAGTGCCCAACCACCCTCTGGGTGAAGAAGCTTTTCCTGATATCCAACCTGAACCTCCCCTAACACAGCTTCAGGCGCTTCCCTTGGGTCCTGTCACCGGTACACAGAGAAGATCAGTGTCTACCTCTCCTCTTCCCCTTGTGAGGAAGTTGTCATTGTGATGAGGTCTCACCTCAGTTTCCTCCTCTCCAGGCTGAATAAACCTAGTGACCTCAGGTGCTCCTCATACAGTTTTCCCTCCAGGCCCTTGAGGCCGAAGTGTTCTTCATTTAACCAACATGTCCACATTCTGCTCTTGGCTGATGCACCACGTTTGAATCGTTATCTTTCACTGCCAACATACAAACAGGGTGGTAACGGATGAATAAAAAGTAAATTGCCTCTGCAAAACACAAACATACCTGATATTCCTTAGCTTTCTGTTTGAAGAAGGTAAATCTTAATTTCACTTTTCATGAAGTTGCCATGGGAATATATATTGGCTGATATAAATAACTTGTTAAAGGAGTTATTAAATAAACATATTGTATTGCTCATTTGGACTCTACTTTCCGTTGCCTTTCCTTATCCTAAGCTGAAAGTATCCCTTAATTATAAAATCACTGTCTGTGGATCAGGTTTCATTACAGAGTCCTCTATAGATTTCCTTCTTCATCTCAGAAGTTAATTCTAGTCAAATTATGCCAATGTACCTATTTGTCCTTATTTTGTCCTTATTTTGTCCTTATTTGGTCCTTATTTGTTGCATGTTGTCTTTTATGTAGTCACTGGTTACAACACAAGGTACTCAAAATATCTTGCGAATGAGGTTCTTGCAAATGAGGTTACCTGGTTTTGAAAGCTTTCTTGTATTCCACTACATCAAGATTTTCCTGGCAGAATTTATTTCTATTTGTTTGTCAAATCTAGACACATAAACTCCTTCCCTTTCCAACTTAGGTGCCCTAGGATGTGGTAAGAAATCCCAATACACGATGATATTTGAAATGTTGAGTACCTCCCCATCTTACTCAGTGTGACCATTTGGCTTGATTACGTTTTGAACTTGAACCAGTGGAAAAGGTACAGCATAGGAAATAGGGAACCGAGGCTGTAATATTATGAATTTAGTACTTTTATGTACAGAAGAGGAACTAAATGCTGAATTTTAAATCACAATTTGACTGAGAGAAATTTTGCACAGCATGCAGCATAAAAAGCAATATTCCTGGATTAGAGCAAAAAATAAAACCCAGCCAAAAGGTACTAAAGGTAAAAGAAGGAAGTAATAGGAGGGGAAAACCTGTAACCTTAATCACTGCAACTTGTTACTGAATTTTGAGTTTTGGTAAAATCTTTCCATATCTCAAAATATGTTATTACTCTCTCTTCACTGATCATTACAGAAATTCCCCGTCCTGTACGGCTGATCCCCCAAAAGTGCTTCCACATTACTAATGGAATCAAAGTAGAAAAAATGCAGTATTGATTTATTTTAAAAAAATATTTTCACAAGATTTAAAACTTGGATTTTAGCCAGTACAAAATTTTGCTTGTTCAACACAAATATAAACAAACAAAAGTGAAACCTTAAGTTACTTGAATCAGAGGAAGATCTAAATTTTCTCTTGTGCTTAATCTAAAACATGCATCTTGTATCAAGTGACAGTTCATGTCTAAGATTTCTTTCTGAGATCTTAAAACTCTTTCTTTTCCACTGTACATTCCATGAGAATGTATATGCAATTAGAAATGTTACAACTGAGAAGTTAAACAATCTCAATCGTTCATAGTAGGAATGGTGTATTTCTTCCCATCAATCCCACAAATACTAAAATCTCCATCTAGTCTGTCTGAAGTGACAGGGTACAATTTGAATTCTGGGTGTAGCTACTATATGCAGCAAAAATGATTTTGACCTGAAGGCTTTCTTTTTCATCAGTGACATAGATTTGCTCACTGCTATTCAAAATGAAAGATAAGCACTAAATCAAATACAATCTGTGTCAGCTTATGAAATGACTGTCTTATAAATTAGATGGTGCTGGGCTAAGCTACCAAAAATATCTGAGTAACTAGAACAAAAATAAGGGTTGCTAAATCTGCTTATCTGTAATATGAACAACTTGGAGTTCAACTCATTTCCTTCATTAAGGAAGATGATGTATTCATTAGAGTCAGTAACACCATAAACACAGAACCAGCTCTGATAAGAGACTCCTAAGTCTGAAGGACAAAGTTTTAAGTCAATTCAATAATTAAGATCTGGGATGGACAAACTGAGAAAATTCAGATTAAAAGAGAGGTACAATGCTTTGTGAAGAGTGTCAGCAACTGATAAGTTATCTTTGTTTGTTTGTTTTGGTTTGCTTATATGGCAGTGAAATAGCTAATCCGATTCATACCAAATAAGTTTTACTAACAATATTATACCAAATTATTCAGCAGTTCATTCAAATTTTATCATAGGAGAGTGTAAGAAGGCTATTTTGCCACATCCAGCACCTGGAAGCAATTTCTGACTAAATAAAATAAGAAAACTTTGTGCTAAGACAAACGAAGTTTAATGTTATTTTTCGTAAATTAAATATGGAGAAGAGAGGATATGCTTTGGTGCTGGGTGAGACTAACCAAATAAACAATCAAAAGACACCGTAGATGAGAGTTGCACTTGAAAAAGTATTATTGCAACCAGTTTTGTTTTTTCTTGTTGATTTGTTGGATTTCTTTTAACAAACTCTTTTCTAATGTCATCAGGACTGTGAAACACAGAGCATACCACTGGTCAGTAAGGGACAAAGTGGTTATTATTCAGTGATTTATTTACCGTGCTCCTATTGAATTTTTGATGGATCTTAAGAGAAAATAGTTTTTTCATAACTTACACAATTTGTGTGTCTGCAGAACTCTTAATGTGTGAGTTTCCTTGGCTTTCAGGGGTTCCATTTATTCTTGTTTAGACAGAAAGTTTTAAAAAGTAAAATCTGTTGTCATATTTGGTATATTGTATGTGTCCACAATTTTAACAAATACATAGACAGAGTTTAAGACTAGAAAACTTTTCATATGAAACACTGAAAAATAGAAGTACATCATGTAAGGTCATTTCAAAATTAGAAACTTGCTTGTACTGCTTGATCTAGGAAATATTTTAAATTGAATAGACAGTGAGTCATCATGAACCACAACTTTATCTCAAAGTAGTTCCATTATAAGGATAAAAGAAATATTTTATTTTACCAAAATGTTTAGTATGACTTTCTTTTTTCATTATTTCAGTTAGAGTACTATAAAAGTTTCTCACAAATATCTTGCTCATAATTCATTTGAGAACTTACATTCCTTACCAGAAAAAAATTAATTTCTTCCAACAATTACATCTTCTAAAAAGTGATAGAGAAAAATCATTCAATGGAATTAGCCAGGATTTAAGAGAAACTGTTGTAATTCCTTATTTCTACCACAAAAACTGGTTAAATGTTAGTCACAGTAGCAGTTATTAGATTAGCAGTGCTTCTGAGCACAGCCATACCCGAGCTCCATGTAGGATGTTCTGTTGCCTGCAAAGCCCATTTTCTGGAGGCGAAAACCACTTCCACGGTGAAAGGGCCTGGAGCTGGATGGCCTTGATCTGCATCTGACCTGGACAAATCAAGGCCTAGAATTTTGGGAAACGCTGCTGCATATTCTCACTTCTCAAATGAGAAGCACCATCTCCCTCATGACTGTTTCCCACAGCATGACTGATAAAATTACATCATCCCATTCAGAGATGCTCCACCCAGGGGAAGGAACTAAGCATTCCTACCTGGATATAATGTGAGACTTGGAACACCACAGTCTGCCTTATCCCCTGAATTCCCATAGGAAAAGAGCGCCATAACCACCACTGGACCTTCAAAGGAAGACCACACCCTATTACAGGATCACTGCTTCAACAGAACCACATCTGTCACTCCAAAGAACACTGCATCCACCACTTAATCAGGCTGCTACCAGCACCTTGACCAACAGGGTGTCAGGTTGTATTCTCGCTGAGTGTTTCTGTATTATAGTATTTAATTTCATTTTCCTATTAAATTGTATTCCTGACTGGGGATNTGCCTTATCCACTGAATTCCCATAGGAAAAGAGCTCCATAACCACCACTGGACCTTCAAAGGAAGACCACACCCTATTACAGGATCACTGCTTCAACAGAACCACATCTGTCACTTCAAAGAACACTGCATCCACCACTCAGTCAGGCTGCTACCAGCACCTTGACCAACAGGGTGTCAGGTTGTATTCTCGCTGAGTGTTTCTGTATTATAGTATTTAATTTCATTTTCCTATTAAATTGTATTCCTGACTGGGGATGTCCCACTGGTTTGCTTTCAAACTAGTACAACTTTCCTGTTGGAAGTACATTCAGTTTAATATAAAAAAGGGTCACACAAAAAAAATCCCAACAAAAAAATGGAATAATATTTCTGATTCCTATCAAAATATCTGTTTTAATTTTGGCTAACACGTACATTCCGGTATTACAGAATATAGTGGTGATGGCTAACATTTCATCAGGAAGAGAAAGACTTCATCAGGAAGAGGAAGACTGTTCCCTCTGAACACCTGAGTGAACATAAATAGGACATCTCTTCCACAGCTGGAAACAGAAAGCTGAAAGAAGGCCTGAAGGCCTTAATCAAGCAAAAAGTTTACAACTCTGGATTTCAGCCTGAAAAAGCTCTTAAATTTCTGGTATGCAGGGTCTGTATCCCCATCCATTTCATATTACTTCTTTCTTAGACAACTACCCAGGTCTGAGATCTTGTTCACAGATTTTGCGATGGTCAATATTTTATTATTAATAATTCAACATGATAGTCAGGGAAACATATGTAAGGGATGAAGTGGAGCTTCCCTGTCAGTGCTTGATCTTGCTCTCTGTATTATTTAGTTAAAGTCTGGGCCCTTTCTTGCCAGGGGGTGCCCCAAACAGTTTCACTCTCTGCACATTTAATACTAGCACCCCAACTCTTGACTAATCCCCTTCACAAATTTTACAGGATTGTTCAGCCTCTCTGACAGAGTGTAGAGCATTTCTCCTGGATTTTGTCAGCAGAAGAAGATGTGAGTGGCTTGGCCATATGAACACAGAAGGGCTTGAGTTAGACAGTTACTTGACCTATCTTAAAACAAAATCTCCCTCACTGATGAAGGCAAAAAATTTGCACCTCTAGTGGGCCATTTGACCCAATAAAATCCTGACTTACCTTGCAAAGGTCTGAGATCACCTTTCACTGACCATTAGAAGAATCCTGAAGAGACTGTGTTGCTAACTGGAGTATTTCATTTAAGTGTCTGAAATGGTTGAACTCTAGTCCAAAAACCGAGTAGAGCTGGGAGTCAAAAGTATCTCTGTTCCAACATACCTCTGTAATGACAACACCTTTCTAAAATAAGCTGTGTCTGCTCAGGTGGCAATATTTACATAGCAGTTAAATTGACAGTAAGAATACCTGTGTTGTGATGAAAATATTAATTTACCAAATAAAACTGGGGTTTGTCCATCTAAATTAGGGAAATGAAAGATCCAGGAATGTTGAAAAGTGCATATTTTATTATAAAAATATCTTACCTCATAAATTCTGTTTGTCTTAAAGCATTTGCATTTAGTTTATTGAACTTCCAAAATAAAGATCCAATTTTTTCCTGCACTGACTGAAATAATTTATGTTTGGTATTTTTTGCTGCATTTATTTTCCTCACAACAACTGGGCTTATGACAACTCACTTGTCACACTGCTGAATGATTATAATCAGCTGATAATTGAGGCTTTGTGCTAGTTAGCCTTTGCAAATTCAATTTCTTTAGCTGGAATGGTATAATTAAAGCCAGATTTATAAATCAGTATTACATGCTAATTACCAATATCAGAATATAATAGCCAAAATACTATCCTTAATAAACTGAATGTTAAACATTCACAGAATGCATAAATAAATTGCTCTGGTTTTCCTCTCATCTCAATTTTTGAGAAAATACCTCTCTGCTGTTTAATCACATAATTCCTACATTTGACCAAGTTGCATGTTTTGGTTTTAATTTGTTATTACAAATGTTGGGGTGCTTCTAGCATATTAAAAGGAGAGATATTCTAAAGGAACAGCCAACAGTGCTGTTTAAAGACAAGAAAGTTCTCAGGTTGATTGTTTCTGCTTTCTCACAGAAGATAAACACTGACACCTAATCTTGATTGCAATCACATTTTAATGACATTCCTTATCCTTCCCAATCTTTCAGTTTATAATTCTCTAACCTTCTAGTGAATTTAAAGACAGAGAGAGAAGGAAAGACACTCAGTTTGGATGTGTGGTAATTGGCAAAAGGAAGAGCCAATTATCACAGCTTATTAACACAAACATGCTACATCCGGTAGTGACTGAGTCTGTTTGTCTAGAAGTACATATCACACAAATAATTAAAATCAAGTGTGGGCAGATGTGGATCTTGCCTCTCATGATTGCTTTTTCCTGATGTACAGGATTTGATAAAGTCTTCCAGTTTAATTTCTGGGTTGTTGGGTTTTTTAAACAATATCTAAGATGTTCAAAAGAATGTAGGCACAATACATGGAAAGACTACCTAGGAAAATTAGACATCTGTCTGCGTTTATCTTGATTTTCCCGATTGTACTGGCTTAAGCTCTGTTAAAAGGATGTGGAAAGTAGAAACAATCTGTATTCTTATTGTGCACTTTCAGCCCTATAGGAAAGCCTGCTGGGGTTGGCTGCAGATGGCTTCATCTCAGAAGAAGAATGTGCTTCCTAACAGTTGCTTGTTCTGTATGCATGATCAAGCAACAGTCAATGGTGTCTTGTGCCTCATTAGCTGTAGTGACAGGAAGAAGTATGATTCTCCAAAAATACCTGCCCTTCCTCCAAACTAAGGTAACTCTGCACAGAAGAAACACCAAGAAACTTGAATCTTGTGTTTGGGTTTCTTTTAATAGAACAAATCAAGAAACAACAAGAACTGTAAAATTACATTCAAATTCTTGACAAGAAATTCATATTAAGTAAGTAAGCTTAAGCTTTCAGTATGTATATCACAATCTTCTCTCATTAAATGAAAAGAAGGAGTTATTTTGGTTTGGCAGAAGCTCTTTTTTTTTTTTCAGTTACAAATGTAGAACTCAAATGTCTAAAAAATATTGCTGCTGCTGAAGATTCTCAAATCTTGGCGTACAATTAAGTGTGCATATAGACCAGGATTCCTTAAATACCTATTTTAATGTTTTGTGTTTTAAACTGCAGCGACAAAGGCAGGGATTTCTTGGATTTCTGTTACAGCAGTGAGACCTGTGGAAGTTAAAAAGGGAATCAGCAGGAAAATTTAAAGTTCATATTTTTTTTTCTGAGTTGTTTATGTAGTTGTAATCAAGTCACTCTTTCTCCCTGTAGGTTTGCTACCATTTCAACCATTTTTCTATTTTTGCTATACCTGCTAAGATTCATACCCTGAAGAATGTGTTTAAAACCAGTGAGCTGGTGTGTACCTTGAGAGATCCTCTCTATTTACTATAAAGGAAATCTTTTTATTCAGGTGTGACAGCTATGCTAAATTCTGCCCAGGCAGTTTCAGTCCTTGTCCCTAAACTAATATTTCCCAGTTTAAACACTTCTTTCTTCTACATCTCCCAAAATGAAATATGAAAGTATGGTAATAAAATGACCATAAAAGTTACTGCAGTCTAATGCAGCACATTTTTTCATATTTGTGAAAGATACACCTATTTCTAACCTTGAAAGTTTCTGAGATAAAAGGCTTAAAGTACTGACAAGCTCAGTACTGCTTATCTAAGCTGTGATAGCTCCCCCTGGAAAACATACAGCTGGTGACTTCACTGGGGAATCATAACAAATTAGTTCCACTAAATTCTTCTTATAAAAACTATAGGATGTATTTGAAGGCATGGCTAGCAGGTCAAGGAAGGTGATCCTGCCCCTCGTTCTTGTGCGACCCCACCTGCACATGCTGCATCCTGCTCTGGAGCCTTCAGCAAAGGAAAGATGTGGATCTGTTGGAGCAAGTCCAAAGAAGTGCCAGAAGGCTGATCTGAGGGCTGAAGCAACTTCTCTCTGGAGACAAGCTGAGAGAGCTGGGGTTGCTTGGCCCAGGAAGCATACTTGCAACCTTCCAGTACTTAAAGGGAGCTTGTAGAAAAGATAGAGAGTGACTTTTCATATGGACAGACAGTGATAGAACAAGCTAAAAGAGATGTATATTAGATGTTAGGAGGAAATTCTTTACCATGAGGGTGGTGAGGCACTGGAATAGGTTGCGCAGAGAAGTTGCGAATGCCCCATCCCTGAAAGTGTTCAAGGCCGGGCTGGATGGGGCTCTGGGCAACCTGAACTAATTGGTGATATCTCTGCCCATGGTGGGATCCAGATAATCTTTAAAGTCCCTTCCAACTCAAACCATTCTGTGATCCTATGACTCTATTTATGCTGATTTTTTGAAATGGGAAACGTGTCCCATGCATAAGAGGTGATGATATGGTATTCCGCACAGATTTTGTTAGTATTTACTCAAAATAAACTGTGTAATACATGCAATTTCTATTCAGTCTTCCCTTTTATAATTTGGAATTCTGTATCGCATTCTAATAATGTTACTTCTAAGTAATTATTATTCCTATAATCAGATTTACTTTTCTTCATTTTTATGGTGATGTGTTTTCTCTCACATGCATATTAAAGTACACATTTATACCAAACTATTAATGATTCTGGCAAGGTAGATTAAGCCCTTCTGTCAAATATATGTACTTAAACCTCACTTTGAAAGTAAACAACAAAATAGATGTACACACATTTTTGAGAACATTGACAAGCTAGAATTTCTCATTCATTGGGGTTGTAGCCAATGTTTGGATCTTTAGAATGTTGGTTAGGTGCCCCAGTTAAGAGCCTTAATGGAAGCCTAGAAGCCCAATATTAAGAACCAATTAAAAAATTCTTGGTGCTGTGTTTAAGAAAAACTTTAAATTTTAACTTAGGTTACATATGTACCAGGGTCTATTTGTTTCATGAACTTGGTCTGTAAATACTCAATAAATGCATATGTTAGATTTTTTTTTAATGAGAAATAATATGCATCTTGTATTATGAATGCCAGACTAATTTTTATTTTTTGTAAGGGACTGCTGTCTGCCACACATGCTATATTGGAAACAGTTCTAGCCATTACAGTTATTTTTTGACCTTTTACATATTCCTCCACTGGCAAAACAATTCAATGCTCAATTACAGTGGACTGAACAAAAGTCAATAGCCTAAATTTTTTAACCTTTTCATTCTTAGAGATATCTTACATTAAATGAAGCAGAGTAAGTTTACTTGTAAACTAGTAAAAAGCACAAACAAGTAATGGATTTTTTTTTTTTAGGAAAAGTAAGCAGGAAGGGTGGGTTTGCTGATAGCACTCTGTTTAACTACCTAAGCAATGTCTAGCTGTAAAGTTGTGTTTAGCTGCATAAGCCACAGATGATATAGCTTTATCCTTTCTCAATCCAGTGAACATATATGACAGTGACTAATGGGACAGAAATTAATTCAGCTTCCAACTCTCAGAAGCTTTTATTGTTTTCCCAGGTATTACTTATTTTTTGAGGTATACTTACAGTATAGTCTAACAAACAATTACAGTTTTGAAGGAAGAATTTTCTTTTTAAATATCTAGCTGGTAAAAAAGTAATAATGAATTGAGAAAGAAGAACCTATATTATTATGTCACAATAGAAGCAGAAAATAGAGGTTTTTTAAAAATAATTCAGGTTTTGTTAGGAAGGCGTCTTTATTAAAATCTTTCCCATATACACTGCCCTCCCCAGCTGTCTTTCTCTCTCTCTCTCTCTCCTTAGCTTTAAATTTGTCTGCAAAAGGCAGGTTACTTCTAACAAGAAGTCACACTGTGTGGCTTTGCTTTTCTCTTTCTCTGGCTCTTCTGCAGCAGAAGGACGAGATGTGGATCTGGACAGTCAAGAGTGCAGAACGTTGTAGAAAGGCAGGCTCATTTCTAGTTCTGTTAGAGGCCTGGAGGGTGCTGCTGGGCCAGCGAGCCTGAGAGCTAGTCAAGGAGAAAAAGTGGGTAATAGTGATAGAGAGGGAATAGCTTGAGGAACATGCGCCTGCCTCTTCAGCTTTTTCTCTGACAGGAGAGGTAGCAACAAGAGCTGGCAGGGCCAAAGTTTTTTTTTTTGTCTTTCTGAGTTGTTTGGCTTCAAACACCATTGCCTTTTTCTGCTACATTTCCTGAAGGCATTGAGGATACTACTGTCAAATATATTGGTAACTTTCTTTACAGACATGGATAAAAGTAATAGTGTTTCTTCTGTTATAACCTAATGATATGAGAGCAGCAAGGATTGTAAGCAACAATAAAATTCTTTATGACACCACTGATGTAGCAGGAAGACAAGAGGATTTTTTATTCAGCGTGCCTTAAAAGTCTCATCTGACCTTTCCCGTTTCACTGTGGTAAGGGTAATGGGAATTGTTAAGGGCACTCCTCTCTCTTTGTTCTGCAGAGGTTAACTGCTGGTCACCTCCTTCTGCTGTCACCCCTTTACTCCACAGGTGCTGACTATTCTTCTCTCTTAAGTGGTCTGGTAGATCACCATATTTATTCCCAGAGCAGCTGCAAGTGGTGCTTAGTCTGTATATGTTGCTTCTTTTTAGACCTGATGAAAGGATTCTGTATATGTATGTGATTATGCAAGCATATGTGTAAACATTGTCAAAATGTGACATCTAGAAAGTACCAATGGCTAATAGAGATTGGTTTAATTCTACTACCTTCTCTTTGCAGTGTTTGCACATTGTCTGTCTACATATCCTTCTTTCTACCTCTTTGATCTCCTATCTGCCATGATAGCATACAATAATCTTCAACATTTATATGCTTTATAGTGTTGTTTGTGACAAATTGTAAAGTGTTGTAAGTTACTTTTTTCCTTTATACCTTACATAGAGCAGTTGTCTTTGATTCTTCATCTTGTATAGTTTTCCCCTTTGATTTCCTCCAGCCACAGAAGCAGCACGGGAAATTCTCTGTTTCAAAGGAATTTTTATTGTATAATAAATATCCATGTGTGTTGGAGTATGGTATATCAGCACAGTGGAGGGTTTTTTCCTGAAAATATTGCTAGAATGGTACAGCAGGACACAAGAGACAAAAATGATCAATTAGTTACATAAACAATTGACAGTTATAACAAGTCATTTTGAAAATGCATATCCTGCTTTTTATATACCTCAAAAGAAGAATAATATAATGTATGCAAGCTATGTTATGAGATGATTACAGATGAGGTCATACTTACATGTAAAATAGAAATAAGACTGGATGAGGCATTGGTTTTTTTCCCCCAATACAGATAGGAATAACTTCTATGAAAATAACTTTTTGTTAAATGAGAAACCAAACTGTAGAAAATATAGGCACGAAAACCAATCTAGGCAAGTACACTCCAGAATGTACACACCTGGTTCTTTGCCAGAGTAGAAAATTTGAAAGCATGGCTACATAATACTTGCAAGCACTGTAAAGATATCCCCAAGCCAGGACTCAAGAGTACTAACACAGTTGAGTTGTTGCTGTATGCCCAGGCTAATTTGCCAGGCTGAAAGGCAGGCCATGCAGTCTAAGGCCAGCGGGGTGTGGATGCCATCATACAGCTCCTGGGATCAGACAACTGTATCTGCATATTGCTATCCCAGCCATGCTGTACTGTGGTTCCATGTTTAAAAGAGAAAGAATAAGGAAAAGAAAAACAAAAAATCCCAATAAAACAAAAGAGTAAACAGACAAGTGGCAGGCAAGTTCAGCATTGAACTAGTGATCATTTGCATTGTTTAACTACTCTTGATGTCATGGCATTAGCTACTGTTTATCACCACTTTAAGGAAATATCCAGACATAATTCAGAGGAGACCTGTGTCTGCAGGTAAGGTTGGTATGGATTTGATGGTTGTATGTGAATACTTAGTAAGTATTTTCCAACCCTGACAATTCTATAGGGTTGTGCCAGGCCTTAAATGTTCTTCCAACAAAACAAGCTTTGTGTCATCAGACATCCATTCTTGTCCCAAAGCAAAGTCAAAAATCTCTGTGATTTCATATTATACAAGCACAGAATCACAGAATCACTTTGGTTGCAAAAGATCTTTAAGATACTCAAGTCCAGCCTTTGACCAATCACTGTCTTGACAACCAAACCAGACCCATTAAGTGTCACCTCCAGTCATTTCTTAAACACCACCTTAAAATTTTTTAAGAGTAGTGTTAATTACTTGTTAATATAAATATGCAGTCATTATAGAAATACTCATTAAAAAATGAGTATTGTTAAGAGTGATGACTCCATCACTTCCCTGGACAGTCCATTCTAATGTTTAACAATCCTTTCAGTGAAGAAATTCCTTCTAACTTCCCTTGGTGCAGCTTGTGGCTACAATCTCTCATCCTGTCAGTTGTTGCCTGACCGAAAAGGCTGGCCCCCACCTGACTGCAGTCTCCTTTCAGGTAATTGTAGAGCGTGATAAGATCTCTGAGTCTCCTTTTCTCTGAGCTAAACAACCTAAGCTCCCTCAGCTGCTCCTCACAGGACTCACTAGACCCTTTGTCGGCTTTGTGTCCCTTCTCTGAATGTGCTCCATGCTACAATGTCTTCATTGCAGTAAGGGGCCCAGAACCCAGCACGAGACTTGAGGTGTGGCCTCAACAGTGCTGAGTACAGAGGGACAATCACTGCCCTGGTCCTGCTGGCTACACTATTTCTGATACAGGCCAGGATGTCATTGATCTTCTTGACCGCCTGGGCACAGCTGGCTGCTCTTCAGCCAACTGACAGCCAGCACCTCCAGGTCTTTTTCTGCTGGGCCACCCTCTAGCCATTCTGCTCCATCTTGCAGTGCTGCATGAGATTGTTGTGATCAGTGTGTAGGACCCTGGCCTTGTTGAACCTTGTACTGTTGGCGTTGGTCCATTGATCCAGCCTGTCCAGATGATCCCTCTGCAGATCCTTCCTGCTCTCCAGCAGATCAACAGTCACACCCAACTTAGTGTCATTTGCTAACTTAGAGATTGCACTCAACCCCCTTGTCCAGATTATCAATAAAGATGTTAAGCAGTACTGGGGCTGATACTGAGCCCTGAGGAACAACACTCACAACTGTCCACCAACGGGATGTGGCACCATTCCCCACCTCTTTTTGGGCACAGCCATCCAGCCAGTTTTTAACCCAGCAAAGAGTGCACACATCAAAGCAGGAGCTGCTCCATTGTCTCCAGGACAATGTAGTGAAAGTATCAAAGGCTTTGCTGAAGTCAGGTAGGCTATATTCACAGTCTTTTCCTCGTCCACATGGCATGTCACCTGATCAAAAAAGGAAGTTAGGCTGGTCAGGCAGGACCTGCCTTTCCTAAACCCATGCTGGCTGAACCTTATTCCTTGGTAGTCCTGTTGTATTCTGTGCTCACTTATGGGCTAGAATCCTCCTTTTGAACAGGTGAACCCCATCTGTCTCCAGCAGACCTGAAGCCACATAATCCACCCCATGATCGAAAAATCCATAATTCCACCAACAGCATCCGTCTTTAGTCGTTGTGACTAATGATATCTTTGGTCATTGTGTCTTTAAGCCACATGTTGATTACATTGGCTCTCTTGTGATCTTTTGACATTCTTCCCTACTACCTGTAGTTGTGATCCACCTGGTTGACTGACTTGTTCTGGCCAATGCCCCACATAAACCTGCATCTCCACTCTCATTTGCTTGACCCAGAATTTCCAAAGCATCATACTTACATTGTAAGGGCACTTGGGAAGGTGGGGAAGGCCAGAAGAGCAGAGAGGGTTTCATATCATGATATGAGCCAAATAAGTTGCAGTGGTGGAAGGCTTCTCTTTAACCTTTAATATATGTATTCAATGAGTTTAAAAGCAATTTCTGCAGACAAACTAGATCTCACACTCTAGAAAAGTAGCTTTTATCTGGAAAGTACATTATCCTTCCTGTAATAGCAAAAGTTTAACAGTGTTCTAATACATTTTTAAATGAACAATTTAAATTTAGTTTGAGACCTCAATATTGCTGTCAGGGAAAGAGAGTAGTATCCTAATGGGAGATTTTTTTTTATACTGACAGGATCTCATAAATTTCTATTGTTATTCATAAACTGTTCAAGAAAATACATCTCCTAGAAACTTTATAGAAAATACTTTTGAGTTACAAAAACAACAGTAGAAAATAGGTATTATAGGATCCCCTCTCCACTGATCCACAGAAAATGGGTTCTTAAAGTCCTCAACTGCAAAGTCATGGATTTTCACTTCAACATTTTAACACAAGAGGTCTCCAGTTTGATCCTTATGTGTCATCCTAGCCTAAGGCTGTAGTGAAGGCACATTTGTAAAAGTGTATGAAGAAATGCAGAGAAAAATGCAGTTTGAAGAAAAAACAAGTCAATTGTTTCAGAGAAAAAGACAACTGTAGTAAGTCATGAAGAATTAATATTAATTCACAACTGTGTAGAAACAAAACAGAGAAATCATGCTGGAGGCGATGACCCTCCAGATGCACTGTTTATTTTCAGAGCTGTTTTTCTTCCTGAGCTCTGTCAAGATATTAAAAAAAATTATTTCTTTATTTTGCTTTTTATACAACAGATATTTCTAGTGATTTCAGGGAAAATGATTGGTATTGTTTCATTCCTTGACTTAAGTTTACGGACAGTGGTTTTTTTTTTCCTGTTCTTCTCTAGGATTCCGTAATTGCTGAAGCATTGAGAGTCCTCAGAGTACCAGTTATTTTTTTTTCTTTGAAAAGATATGCACACATAAGCATAACAGTTTCAGCAAACAGGATCATTTATATTTTATGTTTTGTGGTTCTTCATGGATCTGATTCTGAAGCAATTCTGTCCTGCTTGGCTCTTCTGCCTCTCTTCGGCAATTTCCTGTTTTGACATATATTAAAACTACATCAGTGTATTAATTTGCAGAATAACTCTCCTATTTGGAGGTACATAGTCATAATTTGCTTCTTGCAGCCATGATGATGGCTGAGATTTTATTGCACCATCTATTTGAAACTTAGATCTTCCTTGAAGATTGGAGGAAAAATATACTATCATCAGAGCTGAAATATTTTTCTGGTCAAATGCGTATTATTAAGATGTATGAGGCAGAACCTGAGAGATCATCCAGAATCCATTTTTGAGCAGTAGAAGCTAATTACACTTATCCTTCAAGTGAGCCTCAAGATTCCTAGAGAGAGTACATTTGATTGTTTTTCACTGGACAACTCTCTGTAAGAAACCCTTAAACTTGATATTAAAGTAATGCTTCATAAGATTGTATTGGATAATGAATAAGAGGAAAATTCTGGTGGTCCTAGGAGGTGGGATTTTATTAAGATAATTATTTGGAGAGATACTGCAGCTGTAGTGAGAATTGCAGCTTTGGGCATAGTGACTAGCTGCTGCTGCTGCTTGTTCTATGCTTTTGCCTGTTGCTACCTGTTCCCCATTTTTTGAGTGCCATTCAATTTGGCTTCCTAGAAGAGGAGACCAGCTTAGTTAAATGAAGTCTGTTGCTCCAATTGCGGGACCAGTTTTTCATACATTATAATTTTGTGAAATTTAAAAACATTTGGAACAAAATTTTGCAACTGATTTCTCAGATTTTTTACTTACAGAAAAAAGCAGTTTTATTTTCACTTAAAACCACATTAGAAGAATTTTTGGCACTCACTTGATTTTCCATGCCTTTCGATACGAAATTTGATTAAAGAGGTAGATAACATTTACATTGAGATTATTTCTGTATTTTCCTCTGTAGTAAATAACCATTGTACTGATTGCAAGATCTGTTCTGTACTCTATGTGAAGCACAAAGTCTCTGAAAAAAAATGAGTTATAAACAAGTGTTGAATGTCTATGTACACAAAAGAGTTGCACAATAAGTTACAGAAACAACTTCAAATCTGTCATTTCTTATCATCTCAATAACTGGTTTTGTGCTGTCTTTGTTGTGGTGCCATGTTTTCTGGGGAAGCCGGCACATACTTTTAATATGCACTTGATAGCTACAAAGATTTATACGATATCTATAATGGGAAATTGGTATATTTCTCATTTCTTTTGAAACCTGACTATCACTTACCCAGACCCTAGAGAAGGAATTCATATCACCTACTTTTAAACTTTCACAGTGTAAACATTTCTATCTAACAAGTCACTATATGGTCCTTTTGTAGTTGTTTCTCAGTAGAGACAAAGAGTCACTTATGGACAGATTTTATCTACTTTAGATGCCCATTTTGACATGAAAATAATTTTATTTAGGAAGTGCATACTTTTTCTTTATTAACTTGAAATGAAGTTTAGGATGACTAACTCACGCATATAGGTTTGCAGTTTGTAAGTTACACTTGATACAAAGTCCACTAAAGGAAATCACTAAAGGAAACTTCTGCACTGTCATTGCACTTAATAATCTCATTGCACAAACCTGCTTTGGAACAAGTTCTGTCTTTCTTGCTTGCTTCTGTGATTTAATCCAGAATTATGCAGTTATTTATGCACCCAGTTCTATTATTAGCTTCAATGTTTCTCCGTTTTTTAAGTTTGCTGCTGATTGTGAAAGGAGGTAGTAAGCATTCATTTACTAATTTTCTCTTATTAATAGCCAATCCTATTAGTGAAGGAAAACAAGCATTTCACTTCCTCAGTTTTTTCATTTTCATTTCCTCCTCATTAATACATTGCTCTTGTCACTCAAGGAAGACGTCCAGATAAGAGGTAAAACCAGAGAACTCCAAGACTGTTTTTCTTGTTTTGTAGAAATCTCTTCACATTGCCATATGCACGCCTAGATGTAAAAGGTTTGGCAAAGATGAGATTTTTTTTTTCTTTCCCTGAGGTTTACTATAAGAAAGCAAAATTTTGAGTAAACAGCAGCCACAAATTCTGTTCTCATTTGAAACCGAGAGAGCTTAGCACTTCTGAATTGTTTAGGGTCTGTTATATTTCAAATTTAGCTGCACTCCCTTCTGTATACAGTACCTAACACAGTATATTGTTTTAGAATCTGTATCTTTAAGGTCTTGAAATCTGTTCTGGCATCTGAATCTCATTACAGTAAAGGAGACAATGCAGTACTTTGAAACAGTAGTTCAGTTTCTTTGAAATCCCAAGATATTCTTATATTAAATCTGGAGCTGGGACTGGATAGGGGAAGATACATCTGAAAAACACAAAAATGGCTTCAGCCTTCCATTTGAAAAGTCTGTATTAGCCCAGAGAGCTATAATTGGGTCACTGATAACCAGTCATGGAGTAATTCTCATGCAGGTAGAGTTTCAGTCTGAGAGGGATTTTTGCACCTGAGAAAGCACTGGCAACCACAGTCTTCTTGGAAAGGCCATCTGGAGCTTAATTGCAATCACATAACAAGCTTTTTCATAGCTGTCACATTTTTCTGCACCCTCTTGGAGGTAGGTAGCAAAAATGCTTTTTCTCACATTTTACACAATGATGCTGCAACAGACACCACTCCTGCCTTGAGACAAGATAAACTGTGCAAACAGAAGAGAATTTCTAAGAAGAGGAACTTAGAAAGTTCAGAGGCAGGACGGGAAAGACAATTTTGCAGGTTTGGATGAGTTTCTGTATAAAGGAAATGCATATAGTGAAGTGCTGATCTGCTGGGTTTGTTTGCTAGATGGTCACTAAAGCTTGGTTTGGAAAATGGGTTGACAACGATTACTTTCACTAGAGACTTCTTGCCTCTGGGAAATATTTCAGTTTGGACACAAAAACTTTTGCAATGAAGGACATTTTATTTGCAGTGTTTAAATCCATTCCACATTTTAGTGGATTTTCAGTGGCAAGCTAATAGATTTGCAAGTGATAACAAAAATGAAAGCTATAATGGATATTATTCTGTTTCTTTTTTTTTTTTTTTGTTAAATAATAGACATACACCCAGATATTGAGGAGATTTTAGTATATATTCCAGCAAGGATTGGACTCCTCTGAGAGGAAAGGGACTAATCAGGTTAAAAGGGTTGATTTAATGCTACATTATAAATCAATAAACTGAAGTAATGAGCTTCACACAAATTATATTCATGAAGATTTTTTTTTAAGACTTTTAGATCCCGCACACTCCCTTTGCATCTGCAACAATATGATTGGAATGGGGACTTATTTAACATTATTTTAATGGAGCTGATTATTATTTCAGTATACGAGTTGTCCATCACAGTAGGGAGGTCTAACATAAGATGAACTGAGACCATTAAGGTTCCATGATTAGGATACTCATTTTAGGCCTTCTGTAATATTTTAATGCAATATTTATCAGAACCTACAGTGAAGGCAGAAAGTATTCACCTGAGGAGTTTATTTACCATTTTTTTTCATATTGTCTAAGTAATATAATAAAGACAGGAATCATTTATATATCTTTTTATTTCAATGGAGGCTGTCTAGAGGATTTTTTATTACTTTATGAGAAATGGCAAGTGTGCATATAAATCTGCTATACAGGAAACCTATTAGAGACACATTCCTAATATATAGGCTCAGACCACAGGTGGTGAAGCAAAAAGAAACAGTAAAAATGCAATTCCCCCTATTTCTTCTTAAGCCCATTGTCTTTCACAGAAAACAAATGGATTCTGATTTTGACTGCACGTTACATCTTTCCTGTTTCTTGATCTGAGTTTCATTCTGTGGGACTGACACAAATCTTCTTTGGTCCTCATTCTCCTGGAAATACATACTGAATACCTGGAAAATGATACTTCTTTGTCTCTTTAAAGCCCTAGAAAGTACTCCAACAACAACAGTGTTCTTGAGGCAGTGGGGCTGATTGCCTGACTGTAAGAGTTATAGTGTTTCATACTGTTATGGGGAACTTAAGGGGATTAATTTGCTTAGATGCCAACAGATTTTAGCTCTACCATCTAAACTCTGTGGAAAACAGAAGGGAGTCAGAATACATTTGAATTAAGTCCTGAGATAAACTCTTCTGTGCTTCAATTTCTGATATGAGTAGAAAGCCTGTAAATAAAATACAATGAAGTGGATGTAATCTAATAATAACAATGCATAGCAATCAAAAATATTCCATAATATAAGCATAATATTATATCTTGGAAATATAATATAATTTCCAAGCTTCTCCTGGAAATGGATTGAGAAATGCATTCCATTTGAGTTATCTGCACAGCTTTCATTAACCGCCATTAAAAAAGCAGCAAGAACTGCACAAATACCATAACCATCACAATGAGGTACAGATGCCCTTTTCTAATTCTATGAACTTATTTCAACCTGCTATATTGATTGAAAAAATATTTGTACAGCAGCACAGTAGCAATTTGTCATTATACCTTCTGAAAAAAAAATCACGGTCATGCAATTTGCCAATAAAATAATGTCCTTTTTTTGTGTCCAGTGGTACATTTTTTCTACTATTACTGAAACTTGTAAATTTTTGTATCTATTGACATCTCTCTATACAAAATGCATTTCAGCTAACTGCATGAAATTATATTTCTCCAGTGAGTGGTTTCAGAAACTTTTAATTCATTGAGATGTTCCTTTCCTTTCCTTTCCTTTCCTTTCCTTTCCTTTCCTTTCCTTTCCTTTCCTTTCCTTTCCTTTCCTTTCCTTTCCTTTCCTTTCCTTTCCTTTCC
>VXBC01001512.1:282302-309265 GCA_013399945.1 Ploceus nigricollis
TCCTTTCCCATGAAATATGTTACATTATGGGTGGAAATTGTTGCTTTTATTGAATTTTTAGTCTTCCTTGGTAAATAATGCATAAAATTGCTTTTCAAGCTTCTTTTTCATAGTTTTTCTTAATCTCTAACACGAAAATACTTGTCCTATGACCTAGGTGCTATACTCGACTCCTAGGACAATCCATTTCATTGTGGTTTTGGTATTGCATGTTTGTCTCCCAGCTCACATGTTTGGGTCCCGTGTTCAGCGTTATAGCTGGCAGGTGTTTGGGCACAAAGTGACAGAGGATGGGACATCCACAATGCCAGTCACATTCTTCCTCATGAACTTTAGTATTCGCTTTTCTGCTTCAGGAATTTTATCCAACACACAAAAGGAGCAAAGAAAACTAGAATGTATATAACAGTTGGATGTACATTGTAGATGCTGAATACCTTGTAGTTTTGTAGAGTGGGAGAGCAGAACTCAGACTCCTGCTCAAGGAAATAGATATCAGGTGTGGGGGGACATGACATACCACAGACCTTATTTTAGTTTCTGTATTTTGTTTTCATTTTTTGCAGATCTCACAGCACTTAGCTATTTTCTAAAGCTGTGTCATCATTTTTCACTTGCAGTCTGCTTGTTTTATTAAGTAATTTGCTGTAAAAGGAAAGACTGAGAAAAGAAAACAAATGTTCAAAAAAAGAATGGAAAATGATAGGCAGATTTTTTTATTGTCTTGCATCACATGACTGTAAGTGATTCTTTCTGGTCTCAGCTATGATTTCTGAATATGTGTAATATGTATATCTTCCTTTCTAGACATATTTGAGTCTGTGTTTTTAGAGTTGCTTGACTTCTTCTTTCTGAATGCTCCTCATGCATCCCATTTTGACCGCCTTTCCTGCAATAATTCAACAATTAGAATGCTTTCTTTAAATTGTACTGGCCCCACTATAGTAAGTTTTTAATCATGCCATTATTGTCTGCTCTTTTCACAGTTTCCTCTTTATTCCTTGCATTTTTTACTTCAGTCTATTGTAATCCATCAGTACTACTGTCTTTTCCCATACTATTTCATTATATTGAGCCATTTTTCCTTCTCTCTCACAAGCTAAGTGTATAAAACATCATTTGTCTTATCTATCTCTTATCAAAAAATATTTGCAGTCTTTCACTGGAAAAAGATTCCCCCCATGTCAGAGCATTTTCTTTTCTAATTTTTTTTTTCTTCACTGAAAAATGCCTCACTACATGCATCCAAGGACTGCTTGAAGGAAAATTTATGTGAGCAAGGTCAGTCAGGCAATGCTTTGTTATATTCTTGGAATTCATATATTTCTGTCAGTTTCAAAATGTCTCTTGCACCTCATTTAAGTTTTATATTAATACACTGAAGAAAACATGCCTGGTACTCATGTACTAACAAATCTCATTAGATGTCCTTACTACAATTTATAAGGGATAGGGTGGGAAAGGAAAAAGGAAAGGAAAGGGAAATAACTTTTGCAGCAGTGAAGACACCAAATAAGAATCCAATACAATCTGTAGAAGTTGTGAAAGGAAGAGAGATATTATTTCCCCTCTTTTACTAATGATATGTGTTGTGAAAAAGTGACTTGATTTGCAAGAGGTCACACAGCAGTCTGGTTGACATGCAACCTTGTCTTTCTGATGGCTGTTAACACCAAAAAATTGCTTTGATAATGAAAGCTCATTTCTAGTGTGCATAAAATTTGTTAATAATAAATTGTAAAATCATTGCTCAGTCAAGAATTGCCAGAAATCCCTGCTAGTAAGTTTTCAAGTTAGTATTTAGCACCATTGTCAGATACATTAGTTTTTCACTTTGTAGTAAAAAGAGATAGCATACCACTATTCTTTTCACATTCAGTCTTCAACAGATGACACATATTAAAATGAAGGAAAAATATATAGAAGTTATTATTTATATTTTAAATAAAAACTGTAAGATCAATATTTTTAATCTGATTTAAAGTCGAAGGACTGAAAATTAATTCTGAAAGTCAAAAATTTTGAACCTTTCCTCTGATGTTCTATGTCAGTCTTTATCAGTCTTTTTAAGTCTAGTAAGCATTCCACTACATTTGCATAGGAGAATGTTATGAAAAACTGCTGTTTCTTTCCTGTTTATTTCTCATATGTTTGTTTCTATATTCTGAACTAATAGTTCTGAACTAAGATCTAAGTAGAAGAAGACTGATAACCAATCTGATTGCGAAGGAATATCAATAAACTAGCATTTATCCAATAATTGATTTGTTATAATTTATTTTCTTTATTCAATTTCTTTTAAGTGATGTATAGACATTCAAAAACACTATATATGAATTTCTGAGGATTATTTGTGGGAGGATTCTCGTTTTCGAGCATGAAAGTGACTACAAATGTCTGCATCACTTAATAGTTCCCAATGTAAAAATTAGATTAATGAATTGCCTAATCAGTGTCAGGCCATTTGATAACAAAGGAAAATTTGGAAGGATAGAGCCCTAAAAATAGCCTTCAGGTTGAACTAATTTTATAAATTGAATTTTAAAAAGGTTTTGAAAGTCATATATTATGCTGCTTAAAATCTTTTCAAGATTAAGAGATTAAGTAATAAACTTTTCTTTAGATATCCTGCCTTCCATGTGGATATTTTTCTTTTGAAATTCTATTTACATTCAAATTTGAAAACAAATGCCTGAAATACATCTTATCTCTTTGCCATACTCCACAACTCCTCTTGGATTTCAAACAGATTCAGTAGATAGGTGGCAAAATATTACATAGCTACATAACCTTTCAGTAAAGCTCTTGTAATGTAAATTTGACCTTGGATTTATCTGGAATCCACGTAATGAAAGCTAGAGGTGCTGTGCAAAAGAATAATGAAAAGTAAAGAAAGTGAATAGAATCCAGATATAGTTCATAATGTAATTGTATCAAGGCAAATGTCTTGCCATGGTGTGAGTTTAAAATCTCAAGTCAAGTGAAGGTCATTTAATAGTTCTAGACATTCCCTAAAAATATTGCAACTTCTATGGATGATTAAGTGAAATATACATAATTCTGTGATTTCTTCTTCTATTCAAAGATATTTTTAGTTCTAGTTAAATATTACTTGAAATACTCCCTACTATAATTTTTATTAAATTTATATACTTTTAGTTTCTTAACAAACTAGAAGATTATGAAAAATGTGCTTAAACTTGTTCCGGAAGCAGCTATGTAAAATCAGTTTCTATTATGTTTATACATTCCCTTTTGCATCATTGTACTTTGCAGAAAAAAGACAAAATTTGTTACTTATGCTCTTTTCATATATTTTTGTAGTCTCTGTACGTATGTTTTTTTACATGTGTGTATGCTTTTCTAAAAGTTTAAATGTTTTGGTTTTGGTAAGAAAGAATCAATCCTCATATATGTGCTAGCCATATTAATGTAACCTATAGCTATTTATTAAAAAATTGCATTGAAGTGTTTCGTAAAATAAATTGGGTGACTAACATATATTCATTATTATTTATGGATATTATTCTTTTTCAGTGCAAAAGATACCATTCAAGGAAAGACAAAATTTTATGAAACTAACTCAGATGGAATTTGTACAAGTCACATTGGGTTTTAAGAGAAATCCTACTTATTTCATGAATACACACAAATACATGGGGAAGCTCCCAGTATGCATTAACTGCAGAGGACTTTGAAATATGAGGAAATTGCTTGAAATTAAAAGTGTGATTTACAAAGAGATGTCACTTACATTGTATTCTTGGAGAAATGCAGCAATCCCTCTGTGCTATCCCTCAATGTGACTACCTGACAGAAAGAAAGTTTAATACTGAAGTAAGGCAGCTTCAGAGCAGGTAACCTTGGATATGCTGGTATATCAGATATACTAGAGTCTGAGTCAAGTAATAAAAAGAAACAAAAGAGGAAATACTAATTGATGGAGCTCAAGAATTTCAGTCCATAAAGTTATATCTGATAATTGTAACTTCATTAGCAAATAAGACAAACAATGTCAGTTTTATTAGAAAGTTTGAGGACAAAAAGAATAGATATATTTTAATTCAGTAGTTCTGGAATTAAAAAAAAAAAGAAAGAAACAAACAAAACCAACTAAAACCACTTAATAACATTTTGTTTTCAGATTTTTGAAAATAAATTAACAATGACTAGGTTGGATGGGGCTTTGAGTCACCTGGTCTGAAGGAAGGTATCCCTGCCCATTGCAGGGGGGTTGAAACCAGATGATCTTTAAGATCCCTTCTGAGCCAAATCACTGAGTCATTCTATGAAATAATTTAATTAAAGTTAATTTAATTTAACTTAATTTCTGAAAATTCATTGAAGTCCAGAAAGCAAACCATATCCTGTGCTGGATCAAAAGCAACAGGACCAGCAGATCAAGGGAGGTGATTGTCCCCTTCTACTCCGCCCTTATATGAGATCCCACCTGGAAAATTATATCCAGGTCTGGGGCCTCCAACAAAAGGGCATGGACATGCTAGAACAGGTCCGGAGGAGGGCCATCAAGATAATCAGAGGGCTGGAGCAACTTCACACAGAAGTCTGCATCAGTGCTCAGTTCCAATAATGGTGTATTGGCAGTTTCACTAGCTGTTCCTGAATCAACCAAGGATCGAAACAACAAACATGAGAAGTCCTAGCAGCGTTTATGCTTTAATTACTGAAACTGCCTTTTCCAGAATAAATGTTTTCCTTTTCCATGTGACATACATTATGATGCAGTGGGAATGTTCATAATCTGGAATGGGTGCTCTTTGAGATGTGTATACAGTTGCTGTACCGTCACCTGAGAAAATCTGTTATTAGGTTTCATATAAGAGTTTTTGTAATGGACTGGATTTTGATATTGATTCTCTTGTGTATTTTTTTGATGGAAGGGAGGACAAGCCTGTGTTTAAACATGACAGCTGTCCCAAAAGACACAAGAATCTGTAAATGACTAAACGTTTGAAAATAATGTGTGACCTGTTAGGAAAGTACAGACATGTTTCTTGTGAAACATTTCAGCTTTTTTAGAGTAAAAGAAAGTTAGCACCTATATGAGACTTTATATAAATTTAGAAAAATATAAATCCATATGCTCTCTAAGAAGAGACACTTTATTACAGCAAAGAAAAATGTGTTGATCTGCACTGTAGTGATTAAACCATTTGTCAAATACTGTTATGTTTGTGATAACATTTACAGGTCACACAAAAAAGTTTTCTTCTCCCAACAGAATCAGTTATGTGAAATGGAATTTATCCCCTTGAATTCAGGAGACTGATTGAAATTATTAAATTTGTCAAATTATATTAAAGTTTTCCAAATTCCTTCCCTTTGTTCCACCTTCCAAAAATACAATATTATTGCCACCCCTTCCACCCCCCACAAAAAAAAAAATAATACAACAGAATAATCACAGACTTATCGAATATCCTGAGTTGGAAGGGACTCACAAGGATCATCAAGTCCAACTCCTTGCCCTGCACAGCACCATCCCTCAGAGTCAGGACCATATGACTGAGAGCATTGTTCAAATGCTCCTTGTCTCTGTCAGGCTGGTGCTGGGACCACTTCCCTGGGGATCCCGTTCCAATGTCCAGCCACCCTCTGGGTTAAAAACCTTTTCCTAATGTCCATCCAAGGCCATTCCCTTGAATACTGTCTCTGGTCACAAGAGAGAACAATGCTGCCTCCTCCTCTTCCCCTTCAGGAAAGCCACTAAACAAGATATCTGTTCAGTAGAGCTGATTGTATTGTATTTTTCAGGGCAACATGAATGTTGCTCATACTCTTCCTCTTTCACTTCCTCTTTGCTTTCTGAGTCCAAAGATGAGCAGGTGTGTTAGAAGTAGGGACCACTTACCTAAACCACTAAATGAGCTGCATCACACCCACCTTGAACCTCTATAGCTACTTTCAGCAGAAAGAATTAGAAAGTCAGGGTGATGAATCATGGTGCTTAACTTCCTGGCACTGCAGTATCAAGTGTCACAAAATCTGAAATTCATTGCTGGATTTAAACTGTGACCTTTAGAAAGTCAAATGTTCTTACAGTCGCTGCTGCTGAGTGCATGAGTGTAAGCTCTCTGATGAAAATGCGGTTGCCTGTAGTTCAGGGTAGAACTTGACCTCTAGTTTTACAGTGACAAGCTTAATGCTCAGTTCCAAAATTCTCCTGAGACTGATTTTATTGATTATCTTGTTCGCTTTAGCAACAGGCAAATTGACTGCTTCAGAAAAATCAAAAATAGGTTTTTTACTGACATACTAGAGTAGGAAAATACCAGATATTTTATAAGAATAATAAGAGTGATTTATATTGAAGCAAACCAAAACACAATGTTCTACTAATGTGCAAAATACATGCCTGATGAAAATAATTAAGAGATTTGAAATAATATTACAGAATACAAAATATTGAAGCATTAAAATCTATTGTGATGTTTGCACCCGTATTTATTATTGTTCTTCAAAGAAAAAAAAAAAGAGAGTAAATATGTAAATACATTCCTTTTATGTTATACCTGTGCTTCATGTTACCTTAGATTGATGACTGAATCTGTAACAGGTTGTAACTATGGAAAATTACCTAGCATGTTTGCTAATTATGAGGAGTATAAACATGAACATTTATCATTTTAGGCAACAGACAGTACATGACTGTCCAGAACCTGTAAGTCACTAAGGCTTTGAAGACTAAGAACAATCAGTACACAATTTCAGTGGGATACCTTTTATCTATCTGTAGACATTTCAGTGTAGACGTGCTTGTCTGATGGATATATGCTTTTTTTTTCCCCCAGTCAGGAATAATTTTTAATCCTGTTTTGGGATTTCTTCTTGTTGTTTTATTGGGGGGGAGGTTGTTTGTTGGCTTGGTTTATTTGGGTTTTTTTTCCAGTTCAATTCAACCAGTGTATTTTAGATGTCTGCTTTAAAACAATATATTTTGTGCTTTAGTGGTGCCTATTTTCCCTGATAGCTGTAAAAGTAACCTGAGGTACTACCTGAGATGTCAAAATCAGCATATTATCAGTGAATTCCTAACAGAATTTTAGGTAAACATGTACATGGACATATTAGAGGAAATTTGTTTCCCTTTCCTTTCTCTCTTTTACCCTGTGAAAGACAAGAAGTCCTAGACAGTTAAGTATAGTGTATGTACAGACCAGTCCTTTATCCTATTTACAAAGTGATTAATAATAGTAAAACCATACCAACGTAGTGGTCATTCTGTGCATTCATAGTGAAATCAGTGCATCTCAGACATTGTAGAATTCTGTCTTTTCACAGAAAAATTATCCATGCACAATAGATCTCCCTGAAGTATCAGTCTTCTACCGCTTTTGTAACCACATAATATGGTCAGTTTGGATTTCATGAAGGAGAGCTGTGGAATTTGCTACCTTGTGGACAAAAGACAATGTCTTTTCTTTGCCTTTTGGAATTATATCCTTTACTCCAGATGTTAAGACGCCCACAAGAATACACTTTTCCTCCAAGTTTTTTCAGTATGAGTCAGAGTTTAATGATGCCAAAGATAAGAACCAGTCTGCAAAGAAAAAAAATGTTACAGCAAGCAAAATTTATGCTTTAATCAGCATCTCCTTCATCTGCTGTGATTCACACATTTTGTTTCTGCAAAGCACAAAGCAGTTTTACAGTAAAATAAAATGACTGTTTTTTACTAGCTGAAAAACAAGTGTAGACGCATTGCTGAAAGTCTTCCTCCCTTTCCCCAGCTATTTCATTACACCAGACAAACAAAACAAAATAAAAGGTGAAAGAAATGCTTATAAACTTCCCTTATTTCCTTCAGATAGCAATAATTCTATGTAGGTCAACTCTGCTTCATGGCTGATTCCCTGTGACTTGCAATGCTCTGCTACCATAAAACATGTTCAAGGAAGTTAACAGGAAGCCAGGCCTTCTGTTTGACATATGAGTTAAAGCAAAAACATAAGACTGAGACAATCAGGTTTCCCACATATTCAGATAGTTGAAAAATTAATATGATAACAAATCAGACAATGTGTGTTTATTCATATAGATTTTTTTTTTCCAGGATCTGCATAAAAGCATCATTTCCAACACAAGTGAGTTAGAAGTTTTCTGCCTTCCTGTTTTCTACTGCTTGCATATAGGTAAAATGCTTTCTGTGACGAGTCATACCCTGTTAGCATTAATACACACTATCCAACTTGGTTCAGTAGATCTGGGTCCATTGCAGACAAAAGTAAATTGAGCATGCAAGGAATGAAGGAATATAATCTCAGTGAGAAACTATGCCCTTTCTTTTAACAACCTGAAAACTGCTTTGAAAAAATTCAGCTAAAAATCATGGTTTTTTCAGATTGATTGAGGAAGATTGACAGTATGATGGATTAGTATGTAGAAGACAATTAGACTTTCTGCAATGCTATTTTAAGTGCTAAAGTCCTGGTTTATTAATCCAGAATTGTAGGTAGGTTCACTCTTGCCTTTGGAGTGTTGCAGTTAAGGGAGGGAGGGAGGAGTCAATAAAGCTTCATAGGTATAAACCCATAAAGATGACAAGATAGTGAAATAATGATAGTATCTAGTGGCTACAGTTAATAATAATGACACTAATAATAACTCTTATATCTCTTAAAGTGAAAAAAGCTATGTGTAGCATGAAGCTTACCTTTGTAATTTTCAGTTAAGTAGGTCAAGACAGGTATTGAGCCAAATCTTTCTAATTTTCCTTCCAAATGGATAATTATACATCCAGGAGAAATATATAGGATCTGGGGTTAATATTTAAAGAGAATTTTAAAGTCAGATTGTGAATGATTTTTTTTTTAAATCTAACTGTGGAATAATGGTCTTTCCTATGACAACAATTGCCATGAGGATTCCTTGTTAATATGAAAGATATTATCAAGTGGTAGGTAATTATGAGAGTCAATCTTTTACTAAAATGGACTAAAGCTGAGTTATTATCCAACTGGAATATAACTCTTTCAAAGGCAGAATTCAGAGTATGTTATCTATAATGGGACAGTCAAACTATTATTCTCAAATACTGGATTTCAGTTTTTATGTATATTTCATCCTTAGGAGCATGGGAAGCACCCTACTGTGCACTGATCTCTCACAGAACTGGTTGAGGTATTCAGCAATACTGGTGCATCCAAGGAGGGCAACATTCCAAGACACGTACAAGAAATTGTATTGGTTGCAGGGGAGGGTTGAGAGGATTAATACATAAGAAGTAAAGGGAGAAAGTGGTTTAAGTTCTCTTCAAACAGTTGCTTTAACCTGAGGCTTTAAACCCTGAGGCAGGATGCCAGATATTAACACTGGCAAAATTTTAATCAGCTCAAAGAAATTTTGATAAGCTCATAAAATTGCACCTGTCTCACTTGTATTTTATCTCAATCATAGCACCTCAAACAAATCATCAACGCAAGCACCTTTTAGCTTTTCCAAGCAACAGCATTTACGTGACGATCACAAACACAATTTTAAACTCTATTAACTACAGGTATTACCAAAGTACAGAAATATTAAGAAAGTTCTCTCTGTTTACTTCTGTGTTATATAGACCCACAGGGACACAGAAAAAGCTTTAATTTAAACAGTTTTCTGTCTAATTTATTTTTAATCAGAGCTAGGGAAAGGAAAGGAAAGCTATTCTTTTCCTTTTCTGTGCACAGGTGGTACATTTTGTGATACAGTGATTTGGAAAGGCCAGAAAAACACTTCAAAACTTAGCTTAGTGATGAAGGATTTTCTCACTAGGTGGGATGTAGGAGACATATAAAAAGCACTTCCTCACAGGCATAGAATGTCTTGGGATACAAAGCGTTATTGAGATTCAGTACAGCCTTCTGATCCATAGGAAAATTCAGGAAAGGCATCGCAATGCTAATTGTCCTTTACAGCAGTTTGTTTTTGGTGGTCTCAAAGGTACCTTTGAGCTAATCAACCCCTTCACACTTCTGCTGCATCTGCTGGTTCATTCATCTCTGTTAGAGGTGCAGCACTGAATTTCACATTTATGCTTACAAGGTCAACAGAGTTGTTATCATGCAGCCAGTTCATTAGACACTTGTAAAATCTATTTCAGAATGTAATCCAAGGTAAATTCACTAATTACAAAAGATTGGTGGGAGAGAGGGAGGCATATAGGCACAGTAAAGATGGCATTATGAAAAATTATGCGCTGTCATGCTGTGGGGCAAAGCTGCTTGCAAGTGTGTCTGGCCATCAGCTACGGGTGATAGCCTGTGAAAATGGAGTGGCCAAATTAAGAATAAGAGTACATTTACATAAATTCATTATATTAAAGCCAAGAAATATATTGAAAATATTTTAAAATCTAATGAAGTTTGGTGAAGCCAGAAAAAGCAGCTTATGATTTTCAGTATGTTTATCTATATTTATTTGACAACCCTGAAACATTTTCTTATATACAAAACACATTTAAGTAGAGTTGTGAAACATTTTCAGACTCTCTTCTTCTTTTTAAAATCTTTCTTATACAAAATATCTGTTCTTAATAATTCCAAAATTATTAATTTTAGGAAGACATGCAAAGTTAATTTTTTGGGGTAACTTGAAAGAAATCACTCACAATGAAATTTCAGCTTAATATTAATAAACTGTGGGGGGAAAAAGTCTTTTGAAAGGATCACATTGCCTTTGCTAGATTTTGAACAGATTCCTGAATTGATTGCATGAATTTAAATGTCTTCTTTCTGAACAAAACCTTTCAGTTAAGTTGGCTTACTGAGAAGACTAAATTATTTTCACTCAGGAAAATACTTGATCTTAGAATTTTTCTAAAGGACTACTAATTTTACATTCTCTAAGTGTATTTATAAGAGAGTATAAGAGGAATATTTTTTTGCTACTTACAGACTCAAACAGCTTACTAGCATTATCTTATCAAAAGCTCACAATTCCCTTGTGAGAGGCAAGCATTCGATTCTAATTTTACAGATGTAGATAGTGAGCACAAAAACCTTTGCTTTTGCCCAGAGCCACTGATGCAGTTAAAGAATAAGAACAATATCCAGGAGTTTCGGTTCTCTGACCATAAGTTTTTCTTTCTTCTAATAGCATGCTGACCCAGATGGAAAGAAAAAAAAGTACTTTTTAAAAAATAAAATTGGTGATTTTCTTTCACTTTAGTGATGGTAGGAGTTAGTTAATCTCACAGGAAGTTTATAGGAAACTCATCACTTATAAGACTAGTGTACTTATTTCCTCACAGTTTGTAATTTCACTGAATTGTGAATCTTCTTTGTCTTAAATAGGGAGGGAAAGATTAACTTTTACTAGCAAAAGACATTGAAACAGATGAAATGCTCTGAATCGTACATTACTAGTAATCCACTCAGTCTGTCACATTACTTATTGTTCTCTGTGACATTTATACCTTACCCCTATGCCTGAAATTCTGTATGAAAGAGAGGTCAGGAGAAAAGAAAATACAAGAAACAGGGAGTAACCGTAGCATACATACATCCTTCTAGGGTTTGCTACTAGCTCCACTTGAATATAAGAGAATGTGACAGATCATGAGAAAAGCAGTCCTGGCTCTATTCACAAACTTGCTGGAACCCCAAGAATATTAGGAAGCTGGAAAGATATCCTTTTAACAGGTTTTAGAGTTCCATTTCACAGGTTGAATACCTTTGAGCAGCTTGAATAAGTCTTAAAAGACCCTCCATTCAATCTTTTGTATATGTTAATAATATACAGATCAAAGTCAAAATCTTTTTATCTAGTTGCTGTCTGGCAAAACAGACCTACACAGTTTTGGCCATCTTTAACTTCAATCCAGGAAAAAAATAACATAATCTAAGGTAGGAAAACAAAAAATTGAAAGAGTGTCTGCAGATCAGGAGTTATCTTATACCTGCAGATGGCATTGTTGATCTTCCGCAATTTTGCAAATTCCTGAGTAACCCAAAATGAAAATGCACATCCACACACTCAGAGGCAGCTGGGCAGAGGTACCAATACATAGATTAAAATAAAGATCTACAAAAACAGTGATAATGGCTAGGAAAAAAAAATGCACTAAAAATCTGATTGGCATGTTAGTTAATTAAAATTAACAAGAAGGAAGAGCTTAAGGTCACATTAGGGATTACTTTCTGTGACAACTTTTCCAGAGTATTTCACTGTGGGAGGAGGTTAACACCCAATTTATTCATAGTCAAATAACTGTATTTAATCTATTGATGACATGAGCTAATGAAGGACAGGGTGACACAGCAAACTGATGAATGGATAAATTAGGTAAATGCATGAAGCTCAAATTTAAAGGCATATAGGTCTTGTATGACACTGTATACCTGCTTTGTGAGTACAGCAGTTAACAGTTTCCTCTCACCCACTAGCAGTCTGACAAGGTCAAACCTTGATTACTCTGCTTTTACAAGTTTATGCTGAGGGAGATGTTAGCTTGCAGGAAGTTTAAAACCTGGAATATTGGACATTTAACAGTAATCTTAAAAACCCTGGCTGGATCCATCTGTTCACTATTTTACAGCTTGGCTCACTATTTTACACTATACTGGGCAGTTCTAAACTGCTAACAAATCGAGGCTGCAGTATCTACATCATCATAAATGACTGCCTATCAGGAGACAAGATGTGCTGTAAAACGTCTCTCATCCTCAAAGCATGTCTTCAAAAACTTCAAAGTTAACAAATTGCCTTTTTTTTCCTTTTTTTAAATTTTTTTTTTAAAGATACTATCTCGAAATATTAGTATTAGTATTTTTTCTTGTAGCAGATGATAAAAAAGAAATTATTTTTTCCCCTATCTGACAGGAGGAAGAGGTTTCTGGTTTGGATTTACTTTGAGAATTGCTGGTATCTTATGTTTCAGGATTTCTTATTTTTGAATATTTTATCCTGGAGCAACTCCCACTAGTCTCTAGAAGACAGAAGTAATTTCATGCCTCAAAAACGTTTTTTGCAGTGTATGTTTCAGTAATTAGTATTCTACCCACACTGGTATTGAGAAGGAGTTCTTTAAACAATACTGCTAATGACACATAAGACTAAACGCAAAAATAAATAGAATTTTATTAGACAGTTTTTGCTACATGAATATCATTGAGAAAATTAAGAAAGAATAATAGTTGACTTTGAAGAGCTAATTTTGCAGAGTGATCTGAAGAGTAAATTTTGAAGGGTTATCTGCCACTGAAAGTCTTTGAAACCCCCTTAATTCTTACAACTGCTGGTATGTACGACAGGACTCGCAACATTTTACTTTTTAGGTAAGTAGGAGAAAATGACCACTCTACAGAGAAGAAACTTTACCTGAATTAACTTATCATTTGAAGACAACTTTTCTCATTTTTATAGATACATAGAGGCTGAAGACATAGACTAGTACTATTCAAACTCTCTGCGTTAGATATATTCCTGAATATACAAATGGATTGCATAAAAGTGCCTTGAATTTTCAGAGAACTGCAGAGGTACTTGCATCTCTCATTGTCTTTAGTTTATTTGCTTTCTCCTTAGCAAGAATTCTTCATGAGCAGAGAGGCAGAGCTGTTGTGCTGGAAATGTCACTGGTACATATGGGGTATTTTTGTTGGGAAGGCTCTCAAAGAACATTATTGATAGACTCCACTGTAAAACTATAATGAAGAAACTTACCAGATTGTTCAGTCGCCGAAAGTTGCCAAGTAATGATAATCTTTTGCAGATTTATGCAGAGTCACTAGTGAAAGGATGATTATATACAATCTGTCTTTGTACCTGGTCTTTGTTTGTACATGTTTACAGTACTAAAAAAATTAGGCTAATGAAGAGAATAATGTTTCAGGTACACTTTGAGAGGATTTAGGCATTTAAATCAACACCTTTGTTGACTCTTAGGTGAAATCTTGGAGCACATGTTTTAATTCCAGGGTGAAAACCAAAGAATACTGATTTGGTAATCCCCACTGCACAAATTCTAGAAGATGTCATTGAGAGAAAACATTAGATGTCCACATACACCTTGAGACACAATCTCTCTTAAAAGAATTTGGAAAGGTTTTAGTTTTTTTTAATTTTTGTCACTACAGTTAAAACAACAGCATATAGGCTGTGCTTTGGACATGAAATAAACCTAAGTTCTATATTGCTCAGCCATGTGGGGAAGAAGCAGAGCTCCAATTTGAGAAGCAGATACTGTAATTTAAGAATGTATGATGTCATTACCAAGGAAAGTGAGCCAAAAACTGCATAGCACAGAAATTGCTGCTGTATCATGCATTGCTAGATTGTTACTCTAAACATAAGGTCTGAAAATAAACAGAAATTCTAAATGTTTCTTCAGTGTTGATTTAGGTTTCTAATCAGTCATTTTTGCAATAAAATAGTATAAACATGCACAGCACTTTTCAATTAACTGTATGGGTACATTTTACTGATTGTGCAGCTCTGCAACTGTGCCACTCTGTACTGCCAAGTACTGATTCCACTGTAACATTCATTTAAGACACATGTCCAAATAGGAAATTTCTGCTGCTCCACTTTATGCTGTATTCCTTTAGTATTAAGAGAACATGACTTTGTCCTAAAAAACCTGATAGATTGTCTTGCAAATAAGCTGCAGAACAGAACAGGACTTGCAATGAGGAAATAGAAATCCAGGTTCAGAGCTATATGCAAGTAAGCTTCAGCAGTGTAATTTTGAATGCCCTATTATTCACGATTTACATTTCTATGTAAATCTTTCAAAGTGTCTCAGGTTTTCTCCAGTGCTTGTCCACATAGTCTCAAAACCCCCCTGCTTTTTCTCAGGGATATAAACTGTTTATGGCTGATTTCAAATACTTTCTTGAACGGATTATGTGTTTTGGAGAAAGCAGGTACAGAACTTGTTTTTCTGATGTCTTCACATTTGTGACATATGACACTTAATAACCTGACTGTGGTTCAGCCTATCAAAGGTGCAGCAAACCATGACATAGCATCAAAACATAAAGCTAAAATTTTAAATATGTTCTTTGTTGGTTTCAAGCTGGAAAAAAGTATTGAATTCCAAACAGACTTGACAGTAATACTTCATTGTAGCCACTGCAGTACTTTATAAATTCTTTATTTGTATTATTTAAGAAATTTAGATATGTTTCTGTAGAATTGATATCTCTTGTTTCCCAAAGCAGCAGACAACAGCAGTGTCAATATTTGCTAAGATTTCTTTTTAATATCCTGAAATTTATGGAACTGCTGAAACAGATTATGAATTTTGAAACTAAAATAATCTGCTGGCCAGTGCATGTGAAACAGTGATAGCCTTTTCAATGATTTTTTTGCAGTACTCCTTATTCTAAGCAAAATATAGCCAGGAAAATTAAAACGAAAAGAAATCAGCAAATCAACTAAACAAATCCACACAAAACTCTTGCCCAAAACAAACTAAAAAAATTAACTGAAAAATAATCCTCTTATACTTGTGGAGAACCTTACTCATATTCTAAAACTCACAGCTGGCTAATATATTTTTTTGTTTTAATTATGACACATGAGGTATAAGCTAATGGTAAACAAGTTCAGGACTGAAAAAACTATTGCTCTGTAGTGAAAGAAATATTCTTGAATTCAGAACATTCTGAAGTTACACGTTTGGAAATTGCAGTCCTCTTTTGCCCGACTTCCTGGGGTACAGAAAATGGTCTTGTAAAGCTTAATCTTCCATTTTTACTTCCTTTGCTTCCTACTGTTCCTTAAGTATTTTCCAGAGGTTTGGGTTTAAATCTATCTTTAATAAATAGTACAGAGTATTCTTTTTACCTAGTGGTTATGATCTCATGGAAGTTAGGTCAGGATATTTCAAAGATATAATACATGAATTTAAACATCGATACATCATAGATTTAATTTTCATGTGAAGAAAACCAAATGCTGTTTGTATAACCCTTTTTAAGCTCTACGTCGTAAAGTAGCAATTTATCTAGTCGAAATATCTCCATCTCATCCAAATTCCTTAACACTGCCTTATTTCTCTAATTAAAGTACATAATGTTTTTGAAATATTTATCCCATCTCTGCTCATGCCTGATATGAATATTCACTGATATTTACTCCTAAAATGAACTTGGCCCACATTAATTGTCAAAACTTTATATTTTCAAACTAGCTAGGATATTATTTTCTCTTTTTTCTCTTTTCAAGGTTATTCTCTTGTTTCCCTTGCATGCTATTTCCTCAGTACATATCCCAATGCTTATTTAATTTGCCATAAATTCACAGACATTAAGGAAAGAAAATCAGGAAAATCTATCAGGTTATTTTGTCTGCCTCTGTGTCCATTTGGGATTGATCCTTATTGTTCATTCAAAATGTTTTGATCAGTTTAAGATCAGTTAAAATGTTCCATGTGCTGGGGTTTCTGGCATTTATTACCTCTGGGACAGTTTTTTGTTGGTTTTTCTTTTTTTTTTTCCCTACAGTCTGATAGATTTTCTTTCAGGAAGTTTTATTAAATGTTCTTTGTTTCAAATTGGCATATTCCCTTTCACTGAAATGTGGTCTTATTTTTCTCTCTAGCTTTAGTAGAGCAAGTTAAATCAAGTCAAAGACTCTGAGTCACCTCATTTCCATTTAAACACTCTGTTTCCTTTGAACACTTAATAGTCTGAATTACAAAGCCTAGATCCATGGGTTTCATTTTTTATTTTGTAATAGAATACTCTCCTGTACTTTCTTGTATTGTCAGTTGCTCCAGTTATATTCTTTACAAATGTACTGTCCTTTATTTTCATTGATTTTACAACCACTTTATCTCATATACCCTCTGCAACTATTTGAGTTACTCAGATTCACAACTCCCAACTGGACTTTGAGAGTAAGCACTTTTGCAGTCAGTCTTAAAAGGAAAAAATGGAGTTCAAAATTCCAGAAGGTGTTAATAGGACTTTCCAAAGGTCTTGTGCTGAGCACTGTTCAAAGGCTCTAAGTAGTTAGTAGAGAAAGCTAAAAATCTGGGGAAATTTTAACTGCAGAATACAAATGATATTTATCTTTTGAAAATTAGTCCTTAGTTAAATCCCTAAAGATGTTTCAGGTGTGTAGTTAAACTGAAAAACTTCCTTATCTTCCTCTGCCTAGTGTGTGGTCCTTTAACTTGGTACAATTTAAAAGGGACAATACAGTTATTCCTCAAGAAAAATTGATTGACCTCTATAAACATAAGGACCAGGATGAAAGAAACTTCATATAGTTTGAAAAGGGAATGTGCAGGAGGTTTTGCACCATGCTTCAGAATATTAATCAACAGGCTGAGTACTGCTACTGGTGTTGGTGTTCAGGGAAGGTTTCTGTGGATGCCAGACTAAATATGAGCCAACATTGTGCTCTCATGGCCCATAACACAAACCACAGTCTGCATTGCTTTGGTAGGGCTGTGGTTTGCACAGTAGAGCTGTGGCTATTGTCCTTCAGTCACTGACAGTGAGGCTGTAATAGGGATAGTAGTAGGACACCTGTTGAAGAGAAACAGAAACTGGAAGGAATCATGTGGAAGAATAGCAAGATATTTAAGAACCTACAATACATGTCGGACGGAGACACGATAAGAGGGCTGGTCTTGTTTAGTCTGACGAGGAGGTGAGAGGCTACAGGGGGATCTAACAGTTGCTTACACTTACCTTAAAAGTTGTTACAGTAATGATGGATCAAAACTCTTCCCAACAGTATCAGGCAAGTTACTACCACCAATTATTGCTTGGGAGTTACAAAGTGGACATTAGGAAAAATGTCACCACAGGAGGGTAATGAAATAGAAATTGTTGTCCTGACAGATGGGTGAATCAACCCCTAGAGTTTTTCAAGGCTCATCTAAACAAGGTTGTAGCTCACCTAGTCAGTCATTTGCAATAGGTCTCTTTCAATTAGAAGAGGACATTCTCAGGTCATTTTTCATCTAACATTTTTGTGATTCTGAGAAATTCTGAATTCTGTAATTCTGAGAAACCTAGAAATCAGAACGCAGACAGAAACCAGCTCATGTTTCCTGAGCTTTTTGTTGGGAATTATTTTTGGTGTGTCATCAGCACGCTTCTGTCCTGACTTATGTCTATCTACCTCCTGCCCTAAAGTAATGGCCTGAAGTCTCTGTATTGCTAAAGGGATGGTCTGTCTTGGGCATTAATGGATGTGAATTTATTTGTGCTTGTTTTGTGCACAGGGTTTGACTTAAAACAAATCAGCAAAACATTGCTGCCAGTGTGGACCTTAACCTTGAATATAACCTTCTTGGTCCTGTTGGTATCTTTAGCTTTGCACATAACTTAACAAAAAAATATCGTAATTGTGGATCATAACAAATATTGTTGGTCAAAAGCAAACTGATTTAAGAGACTACCTGGCTCACCAAAACATTTTAAAGAAGAACTCTTTGCTCTCTCTGTCTTATTATCCATTTCTACTATAGCCATCAAAGGTAATATTCCCATTAACTTGAATAGTTTGGGATCAAGCTCTTGTAGAGATTCATTAAAAAGTAATAATAACTGATGAAGAATGGGTCGACAAAATTTTGCCCCTTAAATTGCTTATCTTCTGTTTCTTTTCTAGCAATCAATGACATCAAATTTCCTAAACACAATCCCAAATGCCAGTGCTATCTTCAAGAAGAGAAATTTGCATTTTTTTAAATCAGGGAGGAATGTAAGGAAAGTATAGATGTTTTCTTATTTGAAGTAGGTATGAACTTGCATTGAGCACTACAAAACCAATGGCAAGATGGTCTTACTGATCAGCAGAGAAGTCATATGCTTAATTAATTAAGCCTGACTCATATTTAGAACTCAGAGTCTGGAGAAGGTTCTCTGATGAGTTGCACAGAGCTGAAGCATCTGTTTGTTCTAGAGCAGAATAAAAATGATTGTGTTTGATAAAGGATATTTCTCTAGTGAGTTTGCAGATTTTTAATATCATTTGGAGAGATTAATAGATTAGCTAAACTCCTAATTTCACTGTTTAGTGAAAATTTTATATTTCTGCTCCATGTCTGCAAATGTAAGTTACGAGTCTGGGTATCATACTATACAATGAAAAGGTGGATTTACCAGGTAGCAGAAATATAGCATATTCTATAGTCTCAAAATGTTCTATAGTCTCAAAATGTTCTATAGGTGTTGGGTAATTAATATGCAGAAGAAATTTGTAAGGTAATAGCAAAATATAAATCTATCAAGGCAGAGACTCTAAGTGACTTTCCATAAACTGCAGAGAAATTAAGAGCCAAGATTAAAAATGTTAAAAATTTGGCTTTTTGCCCTGTAGTCAGTGTACAGCCTACATAAGATTTGAAATTCAACTAGTATTTTACAAAGAAATTATGTCTTCAAGGTTTATCATAGCAACTGCTTGAAATTACATTGATTTAAAATATAATACAAAATAAGGTCCCTATCACATATTTGTTTTGAGGAAGGTTTTAATAACTATAACAGAAGTTTTAATGTCTTAAGACATCTGGTAAGAAAACACAGAATACAGGCAAAATTTTAGATAATTTCTTTCCTTTCACTTGTCTCCATCAAGCTCTAAAATAACTCCTTCCTTCTAAGGAACTTTTTCTTTTGAGTAACACTGAGAGCACTCAAGAATTAGAAGAGAATCTTTGAATTCTTTAAATTTATCAGGCATTTAACATGTAAAAATATGTCCTGTTTAGAGACTATTCATATCAAATTTTCTCTTCATGCTTACTGTGGAAAAGAAGTGGATGAGAAACTACACAAAACTGCTCCGGCATGATTCCTTTCCATGGGCTGGTCACACAACAAGCCTGTACACAGTGTGGGCCAACTGTGTCTAGGTGGCCCTATTTGAGGAGGAAACTTGGAACAGCTGACCTCCAGGGATTTCTTTCAACTTCTATCATTCTGTGATTCTGTAGAAGGGCCATTTTTTATTTAAAACTTAAATAACACCAAAATACCTTTGGCTTTTGGGGAGTGGCTGGGGTGGGATTTGTCAGGCAGTGAACTCTGATAATTCAGAAAAAAACATCATCTCTATTTTAAGACTGATTGCAATGCAGCAGCGAAGATGATTTTGTTTGCAAAAAAAATCTTTTATATATGCATAAAGGAGTAAAAATTTGGGTTGCTTGGTTTTTCCCCAGGTGGAGTAGATGTTTAGAATACACCATTTATGTAGGTGTAATAGGATGAGGTCTTCCAGTGAAAGAGGTACGTGGTGAAGTTCAAAAGAGAACATAGGAATAATTCCATTCTGGAATGAGTAATGCACAGATCACAGATCCTTGTGAAAGAGGACAGTCACTGATTTTGTACTCTGAGTGTCCTAATGTCCTGGGAGAAGAAGTGTATGAAACAGAAATCAATCCACATTTTTTGGTATAAAGCTCCAGTTAAAAAGAAGAACATCAGAAAGTACCATTCATCTTTTCTTAAAACCATTTGGTAGTAGATTTCCGTTGTCATAGAATCAAAATTTAATTGTAAAAACTATTAATCAGGTTTTCAAAATTCACCTTTCTAAAGGGAATCTATAATGTGATTTCAATATTTACAAGTTTTGCCTTTCTTTATGACTTTCATTCCTGTTTACGTGGTGTAATTTAAAGAACCAAATATAATATTTGTCTATGGTTACAGATTAAAGTTTATGTTCCAAAATTTGAAATTATAGTCTTTCCTTTAGAACAATTTGTCATTTTGGAAGTTCCATTACATATTAGTTTATGTTGCATTCTTCATGGATTTTATATAAACAAAATATTTTCCTATCAGACACTTTTCTTTTTTTGTCACTGTATTGGCCTCAATGTGAAATCAAGGACAGTACTTAAAACTGCAATTAGCACTTCTAATTATTTCGATTTTTTTCAAATTACTTTCCAATTTTGTCTGACAAATTTCTTTGTATACTCCTATTTATGAAGCTACCTGCACCAAAAGTCTGCAAACTCTTCATATGATAAAGTTTCCTGTCATTTTGATTCTTGTTTTATGAGCTTTTGAGACACTATTCCCAGCAAAAGTTACATGTTGCCTACATGTCATTTGTAGTTTAAATTCTCAGTGTGAAAAGTACCTTCCACTAGCTTTTAAATCAAAATTACCACCAATGTCAGATTTCTGGCAATCAGAGCAATTCAATTATTTCCTGATAGCAGAATGACATATTCTCCTGAATATGTTTTCATTAAATACCTAAAAGCTATAAATCCCAGCAATTTGTCATTCTTCTGCGTAATAATCTATAGTGTGTCAGAAAGCTTTTAGTCTTTTGTTACAATAATAACTATGTTTACTTTTCAGTACTTCATAGTAATGATCTATATACAATGCCCTCCAACACAAAGATTGAAACTTGGTACAGTGTAATTGTAGCTGTCTTGTATTACTTAGGCACGTTCATAATTTATTATCAATTTCTATTCCAAACATCTATGTGTAATAATATGCCTCAAAGACTCCGTTGGTGAACTTCCCAGACTGACAAGACCAGCAGCAAGTGTTGGCTTGACAGCAAAAGCCTAAGAATTCTGCTTGCATGCATGGTGCCTTCTCTTGCTAGCACTGAACCTAAAAACAAACCATAGAAACTCCCCTGTTTGGTCCTTCCACACATATGCTTTACAGATGTGTCATTATCCTATCTGCCATCTGCTTTTATATTATGGAAAATGAGACATATTGACAAAATCCTGATTGTAGCCCATACTAGACATTTGAGAATGTATAAAAAATGCTATTTTATTTGAGTATTAATTTTTGGTACCCCTAGGAATTTGTCCTGTTACTTCAGTTTTGTTGGTTGGTTTTGGATACAGTTGTAAACTAGACAAATAACACTCTTATCTAATAGGCAATTTCTTCTCCAGAAGAAATTACATGTCTTTTTGTATTTATACATAAACATTTAATTTAGCAGTGAATTATTCTCTATATTTTCTCCAGACTTTTCATCTTTGTAGCTGTGCAGGAAAATATTGCTTTTTAAATTTCTTAGATTAATATTCAATAACAACCTACTTTTTTATATTATTTATTTATTTATTTATAAAACACTCACGCTTGCATTTGACAGTGAAGTAATCTTAATTTGTTCATTTGTTCTACTACTCCCACACTATTGTAATTCAGCTCCCATGGAGCATCAGCAGAAATCTATTTATCAGCTGCATCTTGTTCAACATACCATTGCAGGGTTCCTAAACAGCAACAACAAAAATCACATTCCATTACTTTCTATCAGACATTCATTGGCTCCCAGATTGCAACAAAAATTGTTTTTGTGGCACTGTCTGTGGCTTTCTCTTCTCTCACTTTTATTACCATATGTTTTTTCTTCACTTTTAATCAACCTCAGCATATTCTGAACAAGCAAAATCCAAATTTCTGTTTACCCCCTACAGACTATTAATGAAGGTCTCATTTCTATGTAGTTTTTTCCTATAGCTTGGTTGTAAAGATGTAACATATCTATCTAGAAATATATTATCCTTATGTCTATTGTCTATTTGCTTATGGAGGTAGATGATGCAGGAAAGAGGAAAGAGGGGAAGAAAAGCTTAAAATTCAGAGAAAAACCTTAAGGATTAAATTGAAAGACAGGAAATATAACAAGGAAGATACCCTTTATAAAACATTGCACATGAGTCCTAAGCACATTAGTATGATCTGTGCTACCATTACTTCTGTCCCCAAAAAATCCTCAGTGAAGAAAGTTTCAAGCAACATCAAACAGAAGGATGATTTCAAGAAGATCAAAAAGTTATAATCAGCATATTTAATCAATGCTTCTGAGTATATTTGCAATAGAGGGCACTAACTGTTTGGCACAGACAGTGAGAATACTTTATCCTAGATGACTGCAGAGTCTGTGTGGAAAAAGGATTAAGTTAATTGGGGAGATTCAGAAGAAGCAAATCTCCAGGATCAGGCAGAATTCAAGCCAAGTTATTTACAGGACAACAGAACTAATGCCATTTACAATGGAGGGAGATCAAAAATGAAAGTCTCTAAAGACTAAGAAGGTGAAATAAAGAAGCAAAAGCAATACTATCGCTTGCAGCCACTGATGGCTTGCAAATACAAGTCTGATGAGCAAAAACCAGGACTGCAATTGTGTGCAATGCGTGAAAGGAATTTTATAAAGGAAAACAAAAAAACATTGAGGTTGGAGTTATGTTGATTTCCAAGTAACGCATTTACGAAAAAAAAGAAAAAAAAGGTCATTGCTTATTTTATCCTACCTGCTTATTACTATAAGTCAGATGACTTGTCTTCTTGTGGAGACAATGTTAGTGTGCACACACAGTGCCACTAAAATTCTCTGCATGAGACCTCCCATTCACCAAACCCAGCAGTATCTGAAGACAAGCCCTTAACACCATTTTGATATGATGGATATCTCAAGCATTATATTATGTAGGATCAAGATCTATTGTTTTTAGGCTATCAGTAGTGTTTTGCAATAAGCAACATATAAGGTATTACTTTTAAATTTCAAACCATTCAATGGATTTATTCCTCAAGGAAATCAGCTGCTGCTACTATGCATCACCATTTTATTTCAAATTCATAAATCTGTATTGATTTTCTGTGGCATATAATATTTGGGTAATAGCTCAAACAAAACCCATCTGGCATATTCAGCTGGGGATGCTGAATTTAGTGAATCAGACTGAAAAGTTACAATATGCTCTGTCAGAAACAACATGTCAGCTATTCAAGATGTAATAATTAAGGGCACAAAAGGAAAGAGAAATAAAATAATAATTTAAATAGAAAAAGATGAAGCAACAAAACAAAGAGTTTATTGCACAAACACATGTACACAGTAAAGGTCTAGGTTTGAGGAAAAAGAGTGTTTAATAATTAATAAATATGTGAGCCGGCACTTGATTTACACAGCCAAAGAAGACATTTATTACATCACAGAAAGCAGGGATACATTGCTTGGATTTCCTAACCTGTATTCTAAGTAGCAAAGTGAGTGCTGCAGATATGTGATATTCATGAAGTTCCTGCAGTAGAAGGAATATTACCACATTTGCTTAGAATTTAATGTTTAGTTCAATGATAAATGCACCAAAATAAAAATACATCTAGAGTAAAGAACCTTCTATTAGAACTCAGAAAAATACATTTGTCAAGTATCACACTCTGGCTTCATTTTAAGCATGAGTGAATATGTAGTCTTTAATTCCTAGGCAGTTTTTGGGAAAATGAAGTTCAGCAAAATTCATCTGTTAGTAAATAATGAGTAAGGAAAACTAAAGTACTTGTTATTTTTTCCTCTATTAAAGCAAGTGGCACACACCCAGCTAATCACATAGTAAGGCTGCTGTCACAACAAAAGTTGGTAAATTATGGTTTTGTAAAGGTGTAGTTAGAGGTAGGAAACAATGGCAAACAATCGTTCAATCTCTTAAGCTAGGCTGGAACATGTATATAACAGCTGCTGGTGTTTTGTAGTGTGGAGCACACCTCCGGATAACAGCAACTTATGACAATACAGAGAGAAATTAAGTACTATATGTGAAATAACTTATGGTTTTCTTTTGTATTAGATTAGAGCTACTTTGTCAGAAACATGGCTCTAATACATCCATACATAACAAGTTTGGGTTTTTTGTTGAAATTTTTGTTTCCTTGGTTGGTTTTTCTTCTTTTTCTAAATAGATAATGAAATATAGCAGGGAATTTAAAGAGGATGGAAGTTTTTGAGAGCAATTATTTAAGCTGTCTTAAACACTCCATAGGAGATAGGCTATATGCCTGAGCTATATGGCAGCTGAATACAATGGGAATGTATATTACTGATTAAAGATAAAGAGGTTTAAATTTGGGGAAAAATGAACCATACTTCTGCAGCCAAAAAGAGTACATATCTTACCATGACTTCACTGAAGTTAGTAATTCAATGGTTAGATAAGATGTTCAAACTAAGAAAAGAATACAAGTACCTTCCAAGCACAACTTCTAATCCTAACACTATAAGAGCTTGATGTATTGGTGAATTAAGATCTCTATTGGCATAATATTCCTGTGTTTTTTTCCTAGACCTCAATTTATAATAATTTTTTAGATTACCCATGGTAAAAGATAAATTTTTCAACTTGGTAGCCCAATTAAATTAATTTCTGTTCTTTTTAAAAAACATCCTCAAATTTTTATTCAAATATTTTATACAAAAAAGAGTAAACCAAATACTACTGCATTGCAACATTTAAATCAGAAAATATGAGAAAATATCAGAAAATACACTATATTTAATAGTATTAATTTCAGCATCATGGTTGGAGACTGCCATCTGTCCTCTGTTTCATGGAGTTATCAGGAGCTTTTGAGGAAATATGAAAACAAGATGGAAACATTAAAGCACTTTAATTCTGAATTAATTTTGCAAGTAAAGAGCCATACTGTTTATGATTTCTGGAAATTCAATTTGGTTCATTATAAATGAATAACAAATCACTGAACAGCAAGGTAACAGCAAATAAAAATTCTATTTATGTCAAGAGAGAGCTTTATTACTGACTGTAACAGACATAAGATTTAACCCAGTAGAAACTGGGTTTCTCACACTGAAAATTAGTGTGAGACTTTTTGATGTCCTGATTTTTTGTTATAAAATAATTATACAAAATTTAAACCAGAGCCTCAACATTTGAGGATGCATACTTAGGAAGAAAATTCTGTCAGTTCACAGATCTACTTATTTAATTGCTGGAATGTTTCAATTGAAACAAAACTTATATGGGAAAGTACAGAAATTTTGTTTTTCAATTTAAATTAACAGCTGGAATCCTGAGTACACACACAGAGAAATATACATCACTTATTAAAAACAATGTGCTAGTTCTCAATTATTGCATTTTAAATATACATCTTTGCTTCAGAACATTAGTTCAGAACTGAATGTTAACTCAAGGACCTGTTTCCCCCATATAATTTAGTCATATGTTTGAAGTGCATAATTTCTGTGCAAGCTGGTATATCCACATTGACTAGCAGTGAAATAGCATTCAGAGGCAAAGATAATTCGCAATTTTGCAGCATTGGTTTGCTTGCAGCTTCTTAGTACTTCTTTATGATGCTTCATTGGACAGACACCAAATACACCCTAAAAAGGTAGATTTTGGACAATAGGGTTCTAAATAAATTTTGTATTCTTAAGCTAAATCTAAATGCATTGTTTGAGCACATAATTAATTTACAGTCATATTTAGAACTCATCTCTTTTACTTTTGCACTTTGCATTTCCTTTATTTTCGAACACATTTTCATGTACAGAATTGGCACCAGAGTTACAGTGTTAAAAACAAAGCATCAAAAGCACCGTCTAATGTGCTTGCAAATGAGCTTTCCCCCTGCTGAAGCCCAGACAAATTCAGGTGGTAGTATGTGTTTATCATATCCTCATGACTGGGTCAGGATTTAACCTAGGTATGGATCCAACTAGAGGAGCTGAGAAACTCTTCTGGACTCACCATTGCCATTTTGTCAGAGGGCTGCTGAACCAGGAGAGCAATGTTAGCTCTGTAGCCTAAAATTTTGAGTAATCAGAACCCTAATTTCTGTTAATGTGTCCCTGTTTAGTCATGGCTCTGACTTAGGTACCTGATTTTTTGATGGGAAAAGTTGAAACTTTGGCATTTGCAGTATTAATTCTTTTGCTATTAGTTGCTTTATTACTCTGTCTATCTGTCTATTTATCTATCTATCTATCATCTATCCATCTCTCTATCTATCTGTCTGTCTGTCTGTCTCTTATCTCTTATCTACCTACCTACCTACTTGCTTATTATTAGTTTGAAATGTTAAACCAAGTGAAACACTTGAAGTGTTAATAGCACTATGCCCATAAGGCTCCTATTTTTAAATAATTTTTATTTTTTTAAATGTAGAAGGAATCTATGACACATTAAAAAAAACAAGGATAAAAATATTAAAACTAAAACTATATATATATAT
>VXBC01001512.1:313298-323784 GCA_013399945.1 Ploceus nigricollis
AAGGAAGGAAGGAAGGAAGGAAGGAAGGAAGGAAGGAAGGAAGGAATATGAGAGAAAAAAGAAGGAAAGAAGAAAGAAAACTTTCTTGCTTTGTACAAATCCTAATTTGAGCTGGAATAAACTTGTATCAGTCACAAATGATAGTAATACATTTACTGTTCATTGTAATAACTTATTACTGTTCAGACTTCCGATGTTCCAAGCGATGTGCTAAATCTCTAATATTATTGAACTCTTTAGCTCTCACTTGAATCTCTGATGCAGCTGACTATGATATACCAACATTGTGAAAAATTTGCAATCAAAGTTTAAGTAAAAAGAAATTTTTTTGTGTGAAAATTTGTGCCCATTTTATTGGACATGCTATAGAAATAAGTTTCAGGATTTCAAAGATAAAAATAGATTTTATTGTACCTAAATAAAACTTCTGTCACAGACTTCCTTTGAGACTTGTAAAACCCCCCCTAATGCCCTTGTTCCATCCTCTCCTCTTCTGTATTCTCTGACTTTTCTGTCATTCTTTCTTCATTTTTCCAATAAAAAGTGTCATTTCCTTAGGGCAAAGGTTACTTTTTTCTTCTCTATTCATATTCAGTTCTTTTGACTTATGTCGGTTGACCTGATACAAAAATTCTTAGGACAAAAAGCAGGAAAAAAAAGATAAAAACTCAAATACTACTACTACTACTACTGCTATTACTACTACTAGTTAGTATTTTTAATAAATAAACTAGTTAGTCCAGATCTAGATTTGTTGAATTGTTGAAGCTACTCCAGATGTTCTGCAGCATTCATCTCATATATTTCAACAAAATATTTAACTTCTGCGGTCAATTTTGTTAAATCAGGGGCAAAACAAAGGTTTCAGATGAGACTAGAATATAAAAAAAGATGTAACTCATATACACAAGCTAGGTACTTTTTAATATAGAAATGTTTTAATTAGGTTGTATGGAGATTTTGTATACAGTATCTATAATGTATGTGTGTATATATTATTATCTTTGATGTATTTTTTTCTATTGAGTGATAATGAAAAATAAAAGTAAGTTTTTCTATTAGCAGGCCCCTAAACCCTCTGTCTTTAAGATGACAATCTTCAAGATTTACAAAACTGACTTGCACACTTTACCTGGAAAAATCTGGTTAATGATAAAGTTTGTCCATGATTAGTCACAATTTCCTTAGTTCTTATTTGCAGATGAATTTTAGATGCCTTTTCATCTGTCTTTTATTAAAGATCTAAGAATCTGTTCAAAAGAGTACTGTAAACATTCAGGTTAAAAAGTGTATTTCTTTCTTAATTCTATTTTGTCAAGATTGAATGAAACTTAAAAGCTGATTGTCTTATTCCTAAAGACACAAAGAACTGCAGATTTCTGGAAATGCATAGACCAGTTCTGAAAAAATAAAATTTTAAGCCATATGCCTGCATGGTGCTCATTTCCTGATATGGTATTTAAACAACATTTTCTTTTGTGATCAAATTTGAGTAAGAGATAATCTTTGTGTTCATATCAAGGGGGTGATCAGCTGGTGATGCTCACCCACTTTTGTGCAGTTCTGCATGCACTACAAAGTCTGAGCCAGGCAGTGTGCAGTGCATATAATCTGAGTAAGATAAGCCAAGTGAAACAAAAGTTCTATTTTTCAAAGTCTTTTAGAACCGGTAAAGATTTAATCAGCTCACATTGATTTTATGGCACTGTGTTCTGCTTCTTAATGACTAAGTCTGGTAGATTTTCACATTTTTATCAATCCAGACAAAGACAAGTAACATTAAAAAATAAAGAGAAAACTTGTTTTCATTCTTCATTACATGGATTTTTTGTTTAGAAAATACTGCAAAAATATTACTTTGGAGATAGAAGAGCAGAAAAATCAGTTAAATTTATGATATCCATTAACAATCAAATTAAAACTAGCATCACTATAAGGTACCATATAGAATCCCAAATGTATTGAAAAGTTCTAACAATTACTGAACTTTTAACTTCTGCCTAGAATTTCCTTTATTTCTCTGGGAATAGTAGCTACTGAACAGGCAAATAAAACTTGCTAGGATTTATCTCATAAGATTTATTTATTCACTTTTAACAAATCAGCAGGAATATAGGCATGGTTATTGCCAAAAGGATTTTAGACTAGAGTCTCCTGTGACAGAATTGAATTGCAAACTTTAATTATCTGTTCTGAAGTGCTATACTTTCAACAAAAATATCTGTAGAGAGTAAATCAGTAAGTTTTCTTAGTCAAAGTTATTTTTCTCCAACTTCAGGCTATTGGGACTACTGACACATTTTTCCATGTCCGACAAAAGAGAAATTCAGTCAGTAAGGCACAGATGTTTTCATATTTGGCTTCTAGGTGCTTCAAATTATTAAGGTATAGATAATAGTTACTCTCTCAGTTGTTCTTGGAATCTCAAATGAAAACTATTCTGCTTATGTCCAGGAGAATTGACATTTATATTTTATTTTTACATATTCTTCTGGAAAATTGTATTTTGCTCCTTGATTTCCTCACCCAGTTCCCTTCACACTGATTAATTTTGAAGGTCAGCCTTGGAATAGACATTTCAAACTCTTCAGATGAGATAGATAAAATCATGAGAGGGCTTATTTACACATTTCAGAATCATTTATGCTGTTCAGAGTATAGGATGTCCAAAGGTCTTTTTTGTGGAATAACTCTCAGCTGGGAAAATCTTGAGGAACAGTAAAGACATCTGAACTCAACCCCACTTCATGCTCCATAGTCTCTCATGCAGCTAAAATACAGTGTTTTCCAGAAATCTTCATTTTCTTGTTGGTGTGGAGTGTTCTATATTCCACTGACACATATCTGATAATTTTCAAAGATCAGCAAAGAGCTGTCTCTTTCCCTGTTCTGTTTTCTGGATCTCTGTATATTTTGTGGAGAGCTTGCAGGGTTATAGGAGGCTGAGCAGACAGGATGGGGCAGGGCAGGGAAAGTGATGCTGCTCACTCCTGTGCACCACTGAATGGCACCAAGGAAGAGTAATGAAGGTGAAAACAAGCATATGCATGAACATGCAGATGATGTGCGGTGCCTTCTTTAAACAAATTCAAACAAACAAAAGGAAACCAGCTGTTGCTACATCATCCCTGAAGTATTTCTTTGGATAGCAGCCTCTTTCTTTGGATAGTACCCATGTACTAAATTCTGAGTGCCTCCCAGTGATGTTTGCATTTTCAGCCTTTTAATGAATTTTATAGTAGAAACCTGCTCAGTACTTGTTGCTTGCAACGTTTCTGTTTCATTTGTTCATGTCACATTCATTCAATGGGATTTACTTTCAGTTAAGACTTTGTTTAGGTAGACTATGAATGACAAAACTGTCCATGTAGCAGCAGCTGTTCCAGTCAAGAAATTTATCTTAATACAATTTCACTGAACACCAAAAAAATTCAGGGGTGATATATTGGGCATTTTACATGAAGTTGGTAAAAGTCTCGTGAAGGACATACAAAAATATTGTTATTTTATTTTTTTATTTTGGAAATGAATGTCACATGCAACTGTGTTAATTCAATTGTTATTACTTACAATTTTACAGTAATAAGGATGGAACCTCCAGATTTCCTCATCCTGTGCTGATATATAACCTCACCTCCCAAGAGATTTTTTTTAAAGAGTGAACATATAAAGAAGAGAAATTTTAAAGAGAGTTACTGTAACTAGATACAAAAAAGTGTTTGTGTCTATATGTAGCTGTAATAAAAATGGAGGGATTTTATCCTCTCAACCCCTGAGTGGCCAAATTCTGACAGTATCAAGCAGCCTGATACCTATGTTGAGGAGCATTCTCTCTCTAGATATGTAGAGGCTTGATGATCTCTGCATCCATATCTCTCTGTAGAATACAGAAACTATATTTAATTCAACAAATGAAAGATTCAGTCTGAAACTGAGAACAGCCCTCTGGATGAAGGGAAAAATGAATGCTCATCTTCAAGGTGGAAGATCTAGCCAGTACAACAAAACAGGAAAACAACAAAATTCTCTCAATCTATTCTACCAGAACAGTAATTAAGTAGTCTCTTGACCTGGGAATAAGGGTTGTCACATAGACTTTAGATGAAAACATTTCCATTTCCTTGTTTAATCAATGCCTACATATTTTTTATTAGGAAATCACTGTCAGAAAAAACTATTTAACCACCACACTTCAGAATGTCTCTTCCACAAATCAGCCATATATAATTGTTCTATGCAAATTAGTAAAACTATAATCATTGTAATTATGTCTCACACAGCTGGCATTAATTATGGGTGGAAACTCTCTACAAGCTTTCCAGCAACTGTTGTGTGCACTGAATGACAGAAGATTCCACTGAAGATTTCAGCAGAACCACATGCTAAGGAGTCCAATTATGTGACCAAAAGTAAGACATATATGTCCTAAGGAACTCAAGTTAAATCCTTTCCGTAGCATTGAATTACCAGAGAAATTATTGAATCACCAGAAAAATCCAAAGAAATTGCCAAATGTTAACAAAAAATAAATGATTTTTCTAAGTTTTAATGAAGCATTAGTGAGTGAAAAAGTTAGGAGAAGATATTAAAAAAAAAAAAAGTGCATAACTTGCTGTTTCTGAGGGCTTATCAGGTGGGGTGGATGTGGAGCAAGATTCCAGTGAAAAAATAAAGTGTCAAGAAAAGTAGCCCTACAAGAGGGTTCCCTCTCTCTCTCCTTCTCCCCCTTGTTTCCTTTTCCCTACACACTTAAATGACAAAATAAAGTCTGCATTGTTGAATGGGCATTTGGTTTCATTTGCACCTTGGTTCGGGCAGAGGACTTTAATATTGAATCACAATGCTTGCCTTGCATTCCTTGTCATCTTCTCTCATTACTTAAAATAAATCAGTTGCAGGACTCAATCATTTATGGTTGATTGCTGCCTGATCTTTGATTCCTAACAATTGTGCTGCACCCTTTGAAATTGTTTCTGTCTTGAAATTGCGATATCTGATAACACTTTTGCTGTGTCAGCCTCGTATATACACAGATATGAAGGGTAATGAATGTTTCACCCTTGTCTCCTACTCTAGCTTTCCTTTTTGGCTGGTCATCTTATTTAGCTATTACATAGTTACCTTTTGGTTTGATGACATTCTTTTGTAAAACTGCCTTTATTGTTTCAAGTTAAATCTGATAAAATAGAGAAATTAATTGTATTTTTTGACTTGTATTTTAAATATTTTCAAAAAATTATGGTTAAGTACAAGATGAAAAATTAAATATTATATCTGGATTTCTCATATTTGTACGGTTATTAATTGCCTTTCCATTTTCAGATACTTTCAAAAAAGCTCTTAGACCTTCTGAAATTTAAATTTTAGTTGTCTAGTTTCATCTTCATTGTATTACTTGTTTATTTTTTTGGCTCTTTTATCTTAAAATGAGAACAATTTATTGTGTTCATTACATGCCACATTGATGAAGACAAGTAATTACTGCATACATAGTGATACATATATTACATAGCTACATGCATTTTAATGACATTTATAGCTAAGATAACAATTTATATTAAATTAGTATCTTGAAAATTCTATTTAGAATAGGGACTCATTGGAATGAATCATTTTCTGCTATCAAGTGTGGGAAGGTACTAATATATGTGGAAATATCTTTTGATATGCCCAAGAATATCAATGCCACAGCATGAATGTGGGTGTACTTGATTTACTTCATCTATTTTTTTATGTTTACATATTTAGTAACTTGCCATTCCAGAACTGGTATGGAGAAATTCTGTGGGGAAAAAAAGAGTTAGCTCAATTTATACCAAATTTATCTTCTTGTTAATTACTTCCAGAAGCAACCATCAGAATATAGGCAGGATAGGCAAAAAAAAGAGAAATGTTCTCTCAGTTTTTATTGGTAGCCTTCTCCCAGCACAGTGTGTTCATGTCCAAGAATGTGCATGTTTAATAGATTGCTTCAGACTCTAAGTCATTAATCACTTCCTAGGAAACCAATATGCTACATAGAATTTAACAGTTTAATACTATAACTGAATCACATTCAATTTCTTTAACATAAGATGACAGAACCATCAACACTGTGCTCCAGTTACTGTTATTCCTATTGAGTCCTTGACCAGACTCTTTAGGGGATGCTTAATTTGTTAAGGCAACATGCATTACAATCAGTGAAAAGGTGTGCTTTCAATGCAATCAGAACTAGGCAAGGCTTGAATTTGAGGATCTGATCCTAAAATTGTCCAAAAAGAATACAGTATTTCCTGATTATCGTGTGTTCCTGCATATGATACTATCTAACGTGCGTATTCGTAGATAAGGAGGATGATAAACAGACCGTTCTTTATTTTCTAATTTTGGTAATTTTTGTGGGGTTTATGACACATTTGCTTACACTTTATTTTTCCATCACCAGCATATAAAATAAAAAATCACTCTTGGCTGCTGACACTTTGTCAAGGAAAACTTCAGTGAACTCTGAAAAGTCGTGTCAACCTGGACTATTTAGAAAAATCTCTAGTTATCTCTACACTCCACAGTTTTTGGAAATAAATGAGGTCAAGCTGGCAGAAAGTAATAATCACTAACAATTTAATTTTTTTTTAAACATGCTGTAATTAAAAAAAAAAATAGTGAGCTACTCTGGGAGTTGCAAGAAGAAAGTAACCCCAAAATCAAGGGTCCTTTTTGTGACCCCACTTCTTGAGCTTATGCAGTTATACACCTAATCTTTAACACACCGCAGTGGAATGTTGCTATGAAAAATCTCATTTTTGGTTCTGCCTCAGCAAGGTCAGAGCTGAAACTTTTGTTTCTTTTTGCAGCTTATGCATGGACACCAGTGGCGTTTTCTCCAACTTTCACCACTGAGAACATGTTGAGACATATGCTGCAAACGTTATTAGCCTTTCCTTACAGTAAGGCACTCATTTTATGAGCCTTCTTTTGAGAAGTTAGTCACACTAAAAAAAATCAGCCTTTAAGGATAATAACAATAGCTTTATTATTAGACAAAATATACTTTTTATTAACAGAAAAAAAACCTCAACAGGCTTTATTATTGTGTTGGCCCAATCATTGAAGGCAACACATGTATCTCAGTTATCACAAGCTTTTTTTCTTTAAATATTTGAGAACTCTGAAAATCTGAAATTTCTGATCAAATGATCTTTCTGATCACTAAACATTCTTTATAAGTAAAGGGATCCATCCATCAGAGGAGCCCAAATTTCTATTGGTTGTACTCTTCTCACTGACGGAAGCTGTTGCCAAATAGCTGAAGAAAGATTGTGCATCTCTTGTAAATCATGAGAAACATTCAGCAACATTTCAATGAAATATTGCTTTTTTTTTTTTTTTTTGACATTACTGGTTTCTTATTACACTGGGCTGAATTGGTTAACATGGAGTGTGAAGGGAAGATGTGACAGAAAGTTTTTCTTTGCTTGTCTATTTCCCCATTCTAGCCAGAACTCACTTGTGCTTTACTTTGGTGACTTAGGTCTCAAGCACTAATAAGAAGGCAGAGACAGACCATAGGAATTGCACGCTGCAGTCTGCTAACTGACAGAGGAAGAGCCAGAAAGACATTCAAGATTAAGAAAAAAAAGAAAAAAAACCTCTGGTGTGAGGAGCTTGGGCACTGGGGTCAGCTACAACCATAAATTTAGCTTCTGCAGAGGCTTGCTAAAAACTACAAAGACAAAAAACATTCAGGGGATGAATTCATCCTATTTCAAGCTTTTGCAGATGGTTGATTCTCTAGGTATACCACGTTTATGACCACCAGCTGAAGTATTGTCACTCACCTTGAAACAGCCAGCCAAGCTTGTTCTGCTAAAGGCCTTGATGATGCCCTTTTATGCTCTTTTCCAGCTTCTCTTACATTTTTTTTTTTCTTTTCTCATATACACAAGTGGGTATTGAATGAATTATTTGAGAGTACTGTTGAGAAAGAATTTTGGATGATTGGGAAGTAAGAAAAAGAACTTGCCCCCAGGATGTATCCTGTCTAACTTCTTCTATTTTAACTTGATATTAGGTTCAATGTCACATCAAATAACAATTCGAAACTGCTGCTAACAAAGTTCACTTCTATCATTTTTCTTTGGACTGCTGTTGCAGTGTTGCATGAGGTGTTGAGAGTGCATCATATAGTCTATGTTTTCTATTCCTTTTGAAAACCAAAAAGTATCATGAATTTCTATTCTTTTTTCTTTTTCCTTTGCAACGGTCAAACAGATAAAGAAAATGAGTGTAGAACTCCCCTTCTGCTCAATATATTACATAATTTCTGGTACAATTTTGGTTGTTAATATTTTCACAGACATGAGAGATTACTGTAATTAAAACATACCATGGTTTGTTTACTTTTTTTTCTTACTAGTCTCACATTTTTATTTCTGCCTTGGAATGATAGAACATTTGTAATATCCATTTTAGTGCCTTCATATTTTACTGCTGGTTTAATGTTTTGCTTTTTTCTTTTATTTTTTCCAATAGCTTCTAAAATTTTGGAAAAAGTTACAGTGATAGAACCAGTTTTCTTTACATCATATAGCTACGTTTAGAAAAGTTATTAGCCCACATGTCTATATTACAGAATGGTGGAAGGAAAGATGGGAGGCAGGCAGATATGCTTATGGAAAAATGAGGAAAGGAGTAAAATAAAAAAAAATTAAACAAAAAGCAAATAAAAATTATACTGTAAAACAGATACTTTGGCCAATCACAAGGTTTTTGGAAATATTTTTAAATAATGGGAAGTGAAAAGGAGAAAATCACCATTGAAAATGGAAATTAACAAACAAAAATAAATCATCTCTCCTTTTCCTTCCAAGAAAAGGCTTATTCCAGCATTATCTATTGTGTGTTACTTTTAACAATCCTTGATTTGGCGACTGGTCACAAGGGTTCTTACTACAAGGTATGCAGCTGAGAATGCAGAGCTTGTAAAACAGAACAAACTGGTTGAAATTAAGAGTTTCAGAATGGCAATGCTTTAAAAAATATTGTTTTAAATTCCTCTTTTAATATGATTGAATTATAGGACAACATGGAAAAGTGATTCTTTAATGGGTCATTAATATCTTTGCCTGACAAAGATTACCCATCAGCAGTTTTGAAGATGTCTGAATGCGATTAATGATACATTACTATGATTTCTCCCACTACCTTTCTAATACTTGCAAGACATTTACATTCATGAGATAGATACCATTTCTGGTCAGACCTTGAAAGAAACTTGTCTCAGACATGTAAAGGTAATAATCAAGCATGCAGACAGCAACAAAGACTCATCAGTCACCTCCCATTAGCAAATACCTATAGAACTCTTCTGATTTATTTTTCCAGGCTCATCTCCCAACACATCTAAACAACCTCACTCCAATTTAATTTCAACCTAGTAGCAGGTGCTAGTCTGAAAGATATGGGAAAGCTATTTGTAACTCTGCCAACATGAACAATGAACATAAGTTTCTTTTTCCTCTTTCTACATAAGGACATGCCTAATCTTTCTGACCTTTTTCATAAAGGGACCATCAATCCTATTTTAACATTGTGACCCCTCTGAATAAAACAACTTTTCACATTCTCAAAATGCAATGAGATTTCTTCCACTAATTATAGTACACGCTTCATAACCAGAAAATGCTGACTGATAGGACAGCTACTGGTATCTAGTGGAACACAGAGGCTCAGCAGACACTCCTGATGCCTCTTCCCTTATGAACGTTTGAAACATTAGCTTGCTTTTTCAGGGAAGTTTCAACATTGTCAACAAATTAAGTTCCCTATGTCATATCCCAGCAGACAGGACAGTTCTTGAGAGAATAAACCAAGAAAGGTAGGTCAAGGGGAAAAAAACAAAGGAAAAAAAGTTTTTTACACTTCATATATTAAAATGTAGAGATGAAAAATAAAATTAAAAAAAAAATCAGGTGTTACAGTATATTGAGTGTTCTGGCTCCTACTGGCCTGATCATTTTTCCAGTGAGCCAGATAGAGTGGCCTGGTAAAGCACCTGGTACTTGTTGCCTCCTCAGCTTCCTCAAATGCAGCAGCTCTTTGAGCTGCTCCCAGCTGCTGCCATGGCAGTCTTCACTCTAATAACCATTGTTTCAAAGCAGCTGTGGAATTTCTGCTGGGGGACTTTTAATCAGCCCAAACATGTTCTAGATGGAAGGATTTCAAATGTCATGTCTATTCACCCAGGAGTTCATGTAGCAACTTCGGCTGCAGGCTTGTGTCCTGAGGGCTGTTATGCCATGAAACTGCCAGCACAACTGGAAGATGAAATCTTAACATCAGCCCACCTGAAAATTTCGTAATCTTGGAAGCTTGGTCCTGAGAGCTGGTAGACCTAGGCATTTGCACACGATAGAATTAAAACCAAAACAAACCTAGAACATTCAATAACCCTAGACAAATAAACCAAACAGAGGAAGGAAGGAAGGAAGGAAGGTAGGAAGGA
>VXBC01001512.1:328554-383799 GCA_013399945.1 Ploceus nigricollis
CTTTTTTCCAGACACGATCGTTCATGCTGGTTATTCCTGCATGCTGGAAATTTTTCTGCTTTTGGTTGCCCATCAGAAAATTTGTATGTTTGCAGAAAGTACTATATAGTAAGATATTCTCTTTAAGGAACTTCCCTGACTGGGAAAGTTAGTATTTTTAATATATCATTACCAATAATTAAACATTGCAAATGGATGAAGTCTAGAAAAATTTAATCAGTCAGTCAAGTCCAATTTTAATTAAAAAAGGAATGCTATTTATGTCTTCAGCCCTTCCAGAAGCTTTTTCTACAGTTATATTTACAGGCTACTCAATTCAAAATTTCCTAATTAATGAATGTCATCTGATATCACAATCATGATAGTGAAACTATAGTCAACTATAATACGTTAGGGAAAGAAATCAACTGTAAACATTTAAAATTATGTATTTTGGAAAAAAAGTTGGAAGATACCTCATTTTTCTGCTCAAAAGCCTTGCACAATGTATTTAAATAATAGGAGCAGATATAACAGTTTACTTAGAAAAACTCAGAATTGAGATATCAGTTTGCAATCACTAACAAGGTATTTTCAGGCAGGTTAGCCTTCCAGTTTGTTTCACATTCTTAAGGAGGTTTACCCTTTAAATTCCAAATTCTGCAGATTTTTAGAACATGCAGCTGTCTGCTACAGGTTCTCTCTTCTCTGACTCACATTCCAAAGAATAAATGCAATAATAATAATCACAGCCAGTGTAACTCTATAAATTGACATTATGCTGTCAGATAAACTCTCATCCATAAGGCTATTACATCAAACCTTCTGTTGTTTCTGAGGCCATGAAGTAAATGAAAAAGAGACAAGTCCTCTTATGCTGTATAAAACTGGGAAAAATTATAAATGTTGGCAACAATGATTGAGGTTAAGGTTTCTGGAAAACGTTTGAATTTATACAAGTTGCAGCAAAAAGATTATATCATTAAGATAAAGCCACTGTGCTATGCAACAACATACTAATGTTTTACTATGGCTCTAGTTGCTCCAAGTTGTTTGGTCCTTTTCCATTCAGATACACCGTCTTGAAGACGTTAGAAAGTTTCGCTAAAGAATTTTGCAGCAGGGTTTTAAAACAACTCAGTAGCACAGGGTTGACATTCATACTGGAACTCCTCCCTCTACAAGCTTTTTGGAGGTTGAATGCTTTTTTGCTTGGTTTCTTTTGGTTTTGTTGTTTTTTTTCTTCTAATAAAGATTTGCCTATCTGATTTCTCTGCTACAGTAAATTCAGGCTTTAGAGTATAAATCTGAGATAGCTGTAACGTTGTTAAAAATTGACATAATGTCAATAACTATATTTTTATTATTATTATATATTATTAATTCAATACAAATTTTCTGGTTATTTGAAATTTGCATCTTTCTTCATTTAAACAACATAATGAAATATTGATTTATCATTATATCAACATTCTTAAATAATTTTGTAGGAATTTATTTGTGCGTATTTGAAATTATTGTTTTCTTTTTTAATATTTTGAAAGTGCACCATGGTTAATTTATTTTTCAAAGATATAAAGTGCCTTCATCATCTTAGCTCTCTCAGCTCTAACATTTCTGTTCCTCTCTCTCTTTGATTTGTTTACTTCCTGAGGCTTCAACACTATCATGTAAGGAAATGGTAAAACAAAGCAGATATTTGTCAGTTCTTTCTATTTTGAGATCAAGGAAAAATTCTATAATCCAGTGCTCTTAGAAGATATTTTGGAATAAAACCAAAATTTAATTTTTTTTTTCTAAATGTATTTATGGGCATTTCCTTCATATTTTTAAAAATTACTTATTTGTTGATGTTATAAAACACTATTTATAATTGCTTACTTGTACAATTCCCAGTATTTAAAATATAACCTTGAGAACAATGAACGTGAACTTAATTGATTTCAATTGAAGCTGAGAATTGTGCATTCCAAGTGCTAGGTAAATGTCATGATCATTTTTATACAAGATGCTCACCTTCATCCCTGCTTACCTGTGTGCCTAACATGGTGTCTTTCCTTATCAAAGCTGTGAGAGCTTGGGACTTGCAGGGTACAGGCACAAGTCTCAGCCATTTTTAGATTCCCTGTTAGAACAAGGCTTGAGTTCAGCAGACACTCTCTGGTCCCTGATTTGCATGGAAAGGAAACAAATAAATGTGTTGGAGATTGCCATGTGCATGCTGTGCTCCAACATATATTTCTTGTGGACAGAGAGGGGACCAGGAGCTCAGAGTACACTGCGGTCACTGCCATCCACTAAGTCCAATGTAAGAATCCAAACCCAGACATAGTAAAATCTTTCTGAAAACAAATTTGTAGAAGCTATACACAGGTAAGTAGGAATAGTCCACCTTCAGATAGAAGCTCCACATTAACACTTAAAAATAAGTTTCTGCATTTAGTTAACACATAAAACAAACAAAAAAAGAAATTAAGATTGTGTGGTTTTTACTCATGTTATGGACGGTAATTTTACTTGTACTCACTTCCCTTATCTGACAGATGGGAGTCATAGGTAAACTATTTTATATCTGACTGAAAAGCAGGTACATTGGGAAGGCCCGAGTTTGTTCATTATTCAATTCATAACTATATTCATAATTTCAGCATAATTAGCAATCTAATTGCCTGTATTAAGGATGTAAATCTGAAAACACTTGTGCATGTGAACTCTACTTCAGTTAATACCCCAAGAAAAATTGTTTTTTTATTTACATATGTTGTGACATTTCTATCTGATCTTCAGCTGCTTTTGTTTTGTTGTGTATAAATGTTTCCTTTCCAACTGACTTTTTTAAATTTGAAAAGTTTTCCATGGTATAAAGTAGGAAGTATATTAAAGAAGATAATGCATTTCTTAATCTCCAAAACATTCCTTCAAACAAACAAGAAAACAAAAAATCCCAAACAACGCCTCCTCACATTATCAACAACAGGAAAAGACACCTTATACAACATGGCCGTGGTATTAAACATAGTTTGCTACTCGATTTCCAGCAATTACTGTAAGAGATTGCATTAACCTGGCAGGATACTAAGCTAATTAACCTCTCTCCATGTTGAAAAAGAACCATGCCTTCTGCAATCCTTGTCTTATCTTATTTTTGTTTTTAATTAACCATCGATACTACCTCTTACCATAGTCATTAACAGTCTTTAGTGAAAGTACTTCCTAAGGACTCCTCGAAAGTCTAAATACAATATTTTTGCTGGTTTTTTACCTAATACAGGATTACATAGGTCTATTCAGGCATTCCAAGAGGACCAGAAATGTGGTTTGTGCTTTGTTTTGTCCCTATTCTCATTCTGCTTTATACCTACGTATTTTTTTTATTGCTTCAGTCAGCTTTATAAATATTGAATTGGGACTCATTGGTTTGTAATTCCCTGAATCATCCGAAATACCGTGGTAATAAAACAGCTACATTGTTTGAACCTACAGTTTCTTTCTCTACTGTCATAACTGTGTGACTGATTGCACATCTTTTTTAGTAACTAAGCCATTTCATTTTAACTTCCCCCAAAGAACTCTCAGGTGAGAACCATCTGCTTCTTTGAATGCTTGTTCCTTAATATATCACTTTGAGCTCCATCTGACTTCTCATTATCTGACAACAACTCATCTTCATTACCTGAAGAGAGCAGTTCCAAATCACACATCTTCTCAACTTTCCCATGCTAGAAGTTGACACAAATCAATCATTTCACATCCTTGCAACATGCTTCTCCATAATTTCTCCTTATTTTTTTTTGTTAATCCAAGAGATTCAGAGATGTATTTTTTCCTAAAATGCTACAGTCAAATCATTCTAATTTGAGGTTTATAATAATAATATTCATCTTCCCTTTGAATTAATTGTTTTCATTCCTACTTTATATTCCAGTCTTTAAAGGTGTTTGTTTGTTTGGTTGGTTTTTTTGGTAATATCAATTTCAAGTCAATATGCATGATGAAACACTCAGAGAATGAACTCCAATCAGAAGAGAAATATCTACTCTCTGATGACTATATTTTACTTTCTACAAAAATCCCACTGAGGAGCTTTGGCAGAGTATCTCTCCAAAGCAATTACAAATCTTTATGTGGTACATATAATATGGTGACAGATATCTATTAATAAAGAGAAAAAAGGAATAATTTTACTTCTTTGTCCTTTGGGCTCCAGGAACAACACTATAAACAACAAAATTGAACTAGCAAAATGTAAAGGTTGTTTTCTAACATCCATAACTACATTGTGGAAAATCAAGCTTGCCACATATGTGTTATTTCTCACTTAAAACAAATACTCTTCTTAATACATATCTAACAAAATTTACACTTATGGCTAAAGCTTCTGATCCATTATACCTTTTCATTGTATGAGTCACAAATAACACAATGTCAACCTATTAGCTGAAGAAAAAATATTCCATATAGTGAATTCCATTAATTTGAGACTCCAGGTCCTTTAGCATGCTGAACTCTCTTACCAGGTGTTCTGAGCATAAATTCTGAGCTAGAAATTTCTTGGGTTTAAACTGTTGACATTTGGCAGCAATAACAGGGTGTTGAACATAATAGTCTGAAAGGAAAAAATCTTTTTAATTGTGGAGTTCTTTTTAAGTAGATTTCTGCCTTCAAAGACTTTATTTAATGGTTTGAAATATTCATTGATTGATGCTATTTGTGTGTTTGCATGTTTATTCCAGACTTTCCACTCTACATTTTTTCTTCTGAGTTATTCCAGCTACTTGTTTGTAATTCCTAGTTTTATTCTGCCACTTTCATGTTCAAGATTTTATTTGAAAAATTGTCTGTACCAGGAACATGAGGACATATCCCTGATTGTATGGAACGCCTTTTGTGTGTTGTAAAACACATGCACTGTGACTTTTTTTTTCCATTAACTAATGATGCATTTTTTTTGTAATGAGAACATGGGCAATGTTTGGTTTGGGTTGGTTGGTTGGTTTCGTTTGTTGCCCTCCCATTCCTTTTCCACCCAAGGGCAGCTGTTTAGTTGTTAATCCTGAGTGATAAATCATTCAGAAGTTTTCTAGTCACTAGGGAGAGCCTTTCAGTTGGCTGTTACCTCAAAGAAGGACATTTTTGGATAAAAATGAATGTAAGTCAGTGCAAGCCATTTTTCCAATAAAACCAGCCAACTTTTATAAACAATCTTCCTTGCATTACTATTATGAAACATTTAGGATACAGCACCTGTAGCTAAATATTGAGGTATTGGACAGCTATTTGAAATATAAAATGAATATCATAGGGCTTGCAAGATGTAAATGCAGTTAGCAGATGTCTAAGTCACTGAGGAAAGCTGTGAGAGCAAAGAGTGGAAACTATGTCTGCAAAGCCTTAAAGAAATTATGTTACCTTACCACTCTACAGTGATTCAGGTAATTTTCCACATATTGAGTGTTAATACTATTTTTTAGCTCTGATGTACAATGAACTATTGGATACTAAGATTGCTTGCTTATCCAAATTAAATTTTGATCACACCTGATCTAAGGCAGCCCTGATGTAAGTGTAAAGAAAATTGTATCAGTTGACCTTCATAGGTCTGTTCCAAATTCAATTATTTTATGGCTTCATAATATGGCTTTATCTTTTTCCAAGCCTTTTCAATTTCAGTGTAAAATCTGAAAATACTAATAATATCTAATATTATTAACTTTTCTTGAGTTTTTCATTACTAATGACTAGTATTTCTCACTAAGTTTGTGGGGTTTTGTTTTTTTTTTTTTTTGTCATCAGCTCAAAAAGCAAAGCAAAATCACTACTTTGTGTCTCTTCAGATAAAAATTACAGAAACATTGAACTCTGTTGGGTATGTATGCATTTTTGTGTTAAAGGAGACTATACACAAAGTCTATTGCTATGGGTTCAGAACCTTGACTGTAGATGTCTTAAGTCGTGCAGAATGTATAATGGAACAGAAGAGAACCTAGGTCTGAGAAATCCACCCAGAGCTGAGGGAAATAACAAAATCCCAACATGAGAGATGTATTTTTCAGGAGGCCAGGAAAGTATTTCTAAAACATTCCAAATCACCAAAGACATCTACTTTCAGGTGACTGTATCATATCCATGCTGCATAACAAATACTTGTGACACATCTTTCACCCATTGTTGAAGAAAGGAGGCTGAAAATCTCTGGCTAAGAAAACCAGCAAGTAACTTGCCTAGTAGGTACTAAAGCTGTTTCCTACAGAGGGTATTTATTTCTGGAGGCAATCAACTAAAGGGTGCATGAGAATTCAACAGAATAATAAAACAAGTAAAATAGCTGCAGGTCTGTATACAAGACAAGGCTACTTTATGCAGTATTTTTAAAAGCAAATAAATAAATTAAGGCAGACATGCTAAGCTACACAATTTCCAAGTGTCCTCATGAAAACATTACCCAGGAAAGACATGACTGGTAAGTACTTCAAGTCCATGCATGAACATATGATTACTCCCATTTCAGTAATCACCTTAAATGCGGTAGACCTCATGTGATCAAATTCATTAATTTTGCAAGTGTGATATTCCCTTTCAGCTACACTTTTGGTCAATTTGATATGTAGAAAAGGCCCGGATAACTCTCTCCTTCTCACTTTCAGGTAACAGATTCACTCTGTAAAAGTTGTAAAGCTGATGTAATATATTCAACAGAGAATAAACACTCTTGGGAGGGGAATAATTAATATACTATGGTTCCTGCAACAACCTATATATGTAGGAAAATAGAACATACCAGTTCTGTGTTGCTTTGCATCTTCTAGACTTCAATACAAATAGATAACTTTTCTCCTTTCTTCCATTCTTCACTGCCATATGTGACAGTTCTCCAGTTTCTGCAGTACCCTCACACGGCAGGAATTGGAAAAACAGTACTGGTACTCACTCTTGAGGCGCTTACACCGCTTCAATTGCTCTGGTGTATTGTGAGCCTCATTTTGCAGCACGTACACAAATTTCTTATTGCCTTTGCTGATTTCGAATGACCTGACCCAAAATCAAAATGCTATCTGAACATTAGGCTAAATCCATTATTTTCAGGTTTATATATTGCTGAAATCACATGTGGTTGCTCTCATTCTAACAGTATTGCTCCAGTGAGCTTCAGTACACTTACTATTCAGTATTTTCTCCCATTCTAAGCAAAAGTAATTAAGTACTGTCTCAGGGTCAGCAAAGATAACACACTCTCAGTAAAAAAAAATGTACTGATTACATAAAATTGTATTTTCCTACTATTATATGATATGCTGCAGTCAAAGCCATGCAAGACTAACTGCTAAACAAGCTTGAACAGTAGTAAAGAGCATGCATTTTACTTTATGTGAAAGTAATTTTCCAGTTATAGTCATATATTTCCTTTCCCATTTCTCTATTGTTTTAGAAAATTTTGCAAAGAAAGTATCACATGTAAAGTTCAAAAGGATATAGAATTTTTTTTTTTGACTGATTATTAAACAGCAATAAGACAGGTGGACATAGTCTTAAGCTGCCCTGAAGAAGTTTTAGGTTGGGCATTAGGAAGAATTTCTCCATGTAAGGGGTGGTTAGATATTGGAATGGGCTGCCCAGGGAGGTATTGGAGTCATCATCTGTGGAGGTGTTCAAGGAAAGACTGGATGTGGTACTCAGCCGGCCATGTGCCTTGGTCTAGTTGACATCGTGGAGTTAGGCCATAGGTTGAACTTTATGATCTCAGAGATCTTTTCCAACCTAAATGATTCTGTCGTAATTAAAAATAATTGCTTCTAGTAAGCATATATTGCACAGGATAAGTATTTAGATGAAAGGACTTCACAAGTCCTTTCCACAAGTTCATTCAGGGAAGTAGTTCTAATAAATATAAAATATGTATACTACTATTGCTACTGTAAAATTACAGTCGCAGAGTCAACACTATAAAACAATATATGCTGCACAACTTTTTTTCCTTCTTTTTCTTTTTTTCTTTGCAGAATATCAGGCTTATATGATATCCACGTGGCTTCCCTATTCCCTCATAACCAAAATACACTTCATGTCTCTTGCTCCCTTTCCACACAAATCTCTTTCTTCTTCCTTATAATCTTAAATCTTCTATTGCACTCAAATGCAACTTTTGTCTGCATCAGGGCAACAGAGAGAAGCAGTAATGACATGTACCCAGAAGCAATCAAGTATACAGCTTACTAACTGAGTCATGCCAACATGTCAAATCTACTTTATCTCTTTCTAACACAAAAGGCTCTTCAATTAATTTGCTTGTTACAGGCATTCGGAATTGGATATTGCTATTCCTTGATGTGAATCAGGAGGCAGTCAAATCTCATCTGCACATTTGAGTGATACTTAGATAAACCATCTCATTACTGTGGGCTTTTAAACCATGCATTTTTCTTTCAAAATTTTGCTTCAAAGCAATGGCTTAATTCAGAAGGGGACATAGGTAGTATATCTGTCTGGGGCTAATTCTAAGAAAGGGACTTGCTCAAATCCTAAAAATTCAGTTTCAGTTGCTGCCTAAACCTGCAAATACTTAAATATCTAAATTCATGAGTTCTGTTTCCCTTGCAATTATAGTGGTTTTTTTCCCCCCTCATAATCTTCCATATTTGTGCTCCAGGACAAAGCTCATTATCAGCTGACCAGTTTCCAAAACCAATCAGGACTTAGTAATTCACTATTTTTATTCTAAATCAGTCTCCAATGTAAGCTTTCAATGTCTAACTCACAGAAAGGACAAACACAAGACTTAATAGTCTAGTAAGTAGATATTGATAACAGGTATAAAAAATACCCCAAACAACAGACTAGAATTCATGTGCTCTAGCTATATGCATCCAGTACTTACTAGAATCTAGTCACTGGGAGATAATCTCCTTTCATAACCAGTAGAGTTCTCTTAATTTTTAGAAAGCAGTTAATCTGATTCAGTTTGGATGATCACATTTAAATTAATATAAATTGCTCCTCTGAGATAAATATGAGACTCACTCTCTAACAACCTTACGAACAGCAGTTCATAGAAAGATCCTTTTGAGCCTCAGTTCCCAGAAGATAAGGGGTTACTGAATATGTCTCAAACACTGATAACCAGATGGCTGAGAAGCCAGCCAAGGGCTGTCAGTAACAGCAGACAAGAATTGTTGGTAATAGTCAAGGACTGTTGGTATTAACACGCTGTGAGAAAGAAGTTTTGGCTGGAGAAGGGAAGGCCAGGAGGAGATGGGGCAGCATTTTCCATGAGAAAGAAAAACCCCAAGCTCAGGAATGATTAATGGAAGTAGACACAGACTGTAGAGTGGCATTAGGACCACCAAAGACCCCAAAGCCCTCTGACCCCTTTCCAGAAAGCCCTAAAAGAACAAACTACACTTGAGAACTAATTAGCATATAAAGCAGGAAACCTGTCTTTGGGGTGCAGAAACATGTCCATAAAAAGTACCCCTCCTGGCCCAGGCAGTGGCCCTGGACCCTGAACATCTCATCAGCTGGATCAAGTTAACTGGATTGCAGCTTATCAGCTGAATCGATGCTGAAAACAGAACTGGCAACCCCTTAGCTGGGTCAGCTCTGAGACCACGATCGGCATCCCATCAGTATTGATGCTGTATTGATGCTGTAACAAGGGCTAGGGATTTATTTTTTACCATCTCTTTTTCTCCTTCTTTTCTTCTTTTTTTCTCTTTGCCTTTCTTTAATTCATCTCTCCCTTTTTAATTCACCACTTTTTCTTTTCCCTTTCACCGTACTCATTTGTCCAAAACCCTCTGACATGTGCCCATATAGTAGATCAGAGACTAACAGACCAATTTCCATGTCATGTGTGTAATTTACTAATTAAACACTCTGAGTGTTTGTGGACCCTCTGACCTTCATAGCTCCTTTTGACTAATGAGCATTTTTGAATCTTAAGTGTTTCCTTCCTTTTAGGGGTGGGTCATCACACTGTGATGTGTAGTGAGAGGTGTAGAAGTCAAGCCTGTGTTTAGATAGCCAAGTGCATAACAAGGACCAATGTATTTCACCTCTAGGTTTTCTTTCTTCTCTGCCTTATTTAGAACAACTAAGGACATCTAACCCATGGTGCAGATGATCTAGTTATCATTAGTCTCTAAGGTACTATGAGCTAAATGTCTTAACAATTAAGTTGTGTAACATTTCTCTAAATAAATACATACTGTGTAAAGTTGGAGTGGTCTTGCTGGGGAAAGTACGAGTGGTCCTACTGTCTGATAGTTTAGATAACAACTGGTTGAACATCTGGACTAATTTCCTTGTTTTGCTACTCTACATACATTCCAGTGGAACAACTTCAAGAAAAACCACAGCTTAAAAAATATTTGGTTAGCACATCTGTTCCAAACATGGCAATGGAAATATACGCTCCTTTGTCTGCTATTCCACAAGACTAGATGTTGTTCTAATCAATAGGTTAAGCCTCAGGCCTATGTTTTCAGGGGTCTAGGAAAGAAGTCTGACCCAAGAAAACAGAGAGATGAATCCCCAGTGCTGCCCACAATTAGATGCTTACTGCTGTAATTAGGTAGAGAATAAGTCCTTTTCTTCTCTTGGGCAGTTTGTTTCTTCTAATTTCCCATTGTTTAATTTCATAATTTCTGTGAAATAGACAGGAAAGTTTTCTAGAATATGAGTTAGTACTGTGCAGAAGTATTAAGTACCCTACTAGAGAACTGAGTTAAGTCCTGAAGAGACATGGAACTTGTTTGTGTTTTTGCATCAGCCCCAGTTATCATGCATAGAAAGTGTTAGTAGCTTAATTTCTCCTTCTATAGATAGGCATTGATCCTTGGCAGTTTACTGCTTGAGCAGAGTGCAAATTGGGCAATAGATTTCATAAAGTGAAAATATGCCCAAAAATTAGGCTCTGCCATGTTTAAAATTATTCATGGAATTATCCTAAGCGATTTGAAACTGCTTTGGTTAATTCTTCCTATGAAGAGAAACAGCTTGCAGCTTCACGAGGCATCAGGGGAAGCAGGAAGATTAATTTATTTTTTCCAAAAATGTCCAAAGTGGAATTGAGAAAAAGGTGGGAGGTCTTTCAACAATATTCTGTTCATGGCTTTCATCAAAAACCAACTTTTTATATCAAAGAGTCGTGCCTTAAAGCACAAGTAAACATTTCATTAGCAGGGTTTATGTAATGTCTGTTAAGATCTGCATCATGCAGAAGAGAAGGAAACAAAAGGTTCAAACTGAGGCTAAAGAAAAACAAGTTTTCTCTAAAACTTCACAAAGAAATTATTTTAAGTTACGTTTTTGAAACTTGATTTGATAAATTTCTTTTAAGCAAATACACCAATAAGGTCTAAACAGTTTATTTTATGACTGCTCAAATAAAACATACTAATATACCAGCCTGTCCTTGCAAGTTTCAAGGTTACCTACAACAGATTAGAGCTGTCAAGTCTCATGATGCTTATTATGTATTGTTGCTCTAAAGGTTTCCTATGAAGCTGTTAGCCTTTTCCTTTGACATTTCTTGTTCTGCATGGCTGAATGTACTTATAAGCCACATATTGCTTTGAAGGTAGTCTAAGTAGTGTTCAGGTTAAGTTAATTGCTAACAAGTTACACTTATTCAATTGCCTTTGTTTACACTGCAAAAGAATATTGTTATCCTTGGTGGTTTCAATAGTTTCCTTTGAAGTAGCTCATGTATGAGCATATTAATTATTTTCTTCTTAATAGGAACATTGAGAAATTGTGTTCTGGATGCTAATAATGGAGTTAATTAATTATTTTTTACACATCAAAAATAATGAAAAATAAATGGAATATAAGTGGTTTAAATATTTGTTTCATTGAACAGGGAAAAAATATTTAAAGGTACATTTTGCCTGACCTTCTGTAAGAAGATTTCTATAGGAAGATTAATAAATCTCTACAAATTCTCTTGCAAGGAAAATGGAGTAAAATAAGCAATCAGAAAAAGAAATGGGGAAAAAAAAACTAAGCCTAAACAAAACAATATGACGATTAATGCATACTGCAGATTTATAAATTTATATCCATTTTTATTTTTAAGCACATATTTAGATGTTTCCGTTTTGCTTGGCTAAATAGTTTGATTCCCCTTTATAGCTAATGAAGTCTTTAAAGCGAGTAGAATTGTGTAACTGATGTATTAATTTTTTGAAAAAATAAAAAGTTACACAAGAATTTTCCATAGAGTACTAAAACTGTAACAGTTAAATTGAATAGCTATGTAAACTACAGCTACAGAATTCATGCTCCTAAGACAAGAGTATCACAGTGCAGATACTCAGCTGCTAAACTAAACTGTAAACTGAATTTCTGTAGTTGATAGTTGGATAGCAATTTACTTGAATTGGGCATCAGACCCCTCCTTGGCTAATTTTCCTGATATGAAAGCATGTGATCTGTCTTGCAGTGTAATGAAAATATGGAGATATTTCTGTTAAGCATGTACATTACTTGGTCTCAATGGCAACAGTGCACAAAATGGGTTGTTAATATAGTAAATGAAAAACAGTGTATTTGTTGCTTTCATAAAGCTTTATAGTATATGCAATACTTTTGTATAACTTTTATAACCCTCCACATCTCTGCAAGAGGCCAGTTGGCTGATGTTAAAAGAAAGCATAAATATTCTACATTGCTTCCCCTAGAGTGTATGGCAAGAGTTCAATATTTGCTGCTGACTCTATTTAGTAGACAATAATTCAGAATGGAAAATTACACAATACATACAGGTTGACACAGTTTAACATAATTGACAGTTTGCTGAGGGACATCCCGGCTGGATTAGCTGGCACAGGGAATAGCTGTCTATGTGAAGGTGAGACTGAGGGCAACTATGAAACCACGATATGCAAAGGTACAGCAGCTTTGCAGAGAGATTGCCTCTCTCTTGACCTCATTGCAATAAATACAGAGCGTCCTATATTCACTCTATGGGCACTTAAGCAGCGTAAAAATACAAACAACAAAATGTAAATGCTCCTTTTATTGGGATATAAAACTATCTTGTGGGATATTAAAGCACTCATAACACATTTGTAATGTTTCTAAAATGCTAGAGTATTATTCAGAATTTGACAGCTGGATAGTGCAGCAACAGCAAGAGCTGAAAAACACATAGCACCTCCTGGTCTACGTTTATCTTAATAATATATGTACGCTGTTCATATATGAGCCTTACTGCAGTAATATTTTTGTGCCTTTTGACAGTGCATAAAAACGGTGAAAAGAAACGTAAAAATCTGAGAAACATAGCAAGTGCTATCATTTTGAAATATGTTGCTGTATTTTATCTAACGAAAGAGTGTAGAGAAGAACCTTGGGCCAAGGTTTAAGAGCAGTTTACAAAGAAACCAGCTGTTATAACAAATATGTCAGGAATTATTTAGACTATGTTTTTACAGAAATTCTTAGCCTGAGATGTTTGATAACTACATAAGCAGTAGATCTGGGTGAATGAAAAGCTAAGTTGTTGTTGCTGCTGTTTTAATTCTTTTAACAATTTTCTCAATTTCAGAATATTCAGTATGGAATTCCAAATGTTTATTAAAAAAAAGAATTCACTTGATAGTTCCAGTTATGAGCTGACTCAAGCCCCTTATTTTGTAGTCACTTCATTTCCAAGAAAGAAATATATCTTAAGGTCTGTCTGCTCTGAATAGAACAGTAGTTCAAGAAGGGTAAAGATATTGTTGAAAATGTCTTTCTGTCGCTTACTTTTAAATCCAGAGTTATCTGAAATGTTTGCACATAACTTGTCTAAATACAGCCAAGTAAAACAAAAAGAAAAGTACCTTGATAAAGGGAGTGAAAACAAATTCAAGGGAATGTAGGTAATTCCTCACTAATTAAATAAGTCAGTCGTTTGAAAGGAGTCTTTTCCTGAATTATGATTTAGGATCAATTTTTTTTTTAGGTGTTCAGTCTCCTGAAGCAAATAGTACAACTTCCAAAGATATAAGTAAGACAAGAACTTCACTGGCTTCACTATACTCAACAGTCAGTTTGGCAGAACTTAAAGCTTTGATGCAATTACCAGGATGACTCCATGTAACTGGCACATAAAAAAAAAAAAAAGTCCTTGTATTTTCACTATATCATAGTATTTAATTCAGTTCTCCTAAATGTTTTCCAAATGCTTTTTCATAAAGTAGCAATAAATGTTTTCTTACCACATCAATAGAAATTTATTTCATACCTCAAAATCTATTTTCTAATAGAAAAACTATTGTTATGCACAAAAAATGATATGTGTAATCACTGCCACCAGACAAAAATTCAAAACTCAAAAAATCTTATGAATAAAAATGTTTATATGTACCTGTCATTGTTATGTTTCTAGTACAGAACAGAGAAATAGTACATGCTTTAAATATATGAAAATGTGTTATGTAGCAAATTTTACTTGAACCAAATAAAATGCAGAATTTCAGAGGTTTAAATTTCCAGTACATGGGATAAGCAAATCATTTAGGAAGTGCTCTTAGGAAATGAGTTTTGTATGTGTATAGAGAGAAAATTAAAGGGATCTTATTTCCAAATTCTTTCAGTGACTGAAAAACCCCCCAAAAATGACAATTGAGGATTGCATATTATCTAAAAGACTCTTCTAATCTAAATTATTTTTCAAAATTTTGGTTCTATGAAGAGAATTCAGTCAGGTAAAAATAAATATTTAATGGGCCTTGTACTACTCAGTTTCATGCATTCTTAATGACTGTTTTTGGAAAATGTGACTTTGATCAGGCCACAAAAAAAAAAAAAAACATGTTTATGTGAGGCCTTCCTTCTTAGTTATCAGCCATCTGACTAGGAACTATCTTGGAGCAAGACCCTTGTGAACTGTTAGGACAGAATCAATGGCTGAGAAATACATTTCTGTATTGCAAGATTACTCAAATATGTCTTGAGAGATCCAGGGACTAATTCATTCACCCTCTGATGTGGGAATATAATCAGCTACTCATAATTGCCAGTCTTATGAAATTTTCCTCTCATACTGAATTCCTGACTCAGCTGTAGTATTTATTCAACAGAAAGATAAGTAGTAAGTTAATCAGCTCTTTCCAGAAATCTCTAAAGCAATTACATAATTGTTTGACACATTTGATTTCTCATGCAAACAGAGGTGCTCAGTTCTAGACAAGCAAGGCAAACTTTGATATTTCTGCAGGTTATAGGTGCTTTCACTACATATCAATATATTTCCAGTAGAAGAGAACAATAAGAAAGAATTAAGAAAAATCCAAAGAAATCAAAAGCAGCTGAGTAATTGCAGGGGCATCTGCTAAAGAAGAATTTTCTGTTAGATTGCCTACTTTTCAATTTGTTTACCTCTCCTTTTCTATATTAATCATATAATATCAGTCATAGAGATTCTGTAAAGCAAATGCATTCTCACCTACATTGTTGCCATTTCTCATAGAATTGTGTCTGGATATCTTATAAAATCCCCACAACTTGGTGGAAATATCCTTTACTTGGAAAAATAGCTCAGCAACATCCCTTTCCAAATATTAAAGCATGAAGAAAAGAAATCTTGATAAAGAATAAGACCAGGGGTGGCAAAAAAACCAAAAATTATTTTTACCTGTAATATGAAATTAATTGGAGACTCTGACAGTGAGGTGCAAATCAGAGTAGAGCTTTCCAAGAACCAAGGTTCTTCAGAAAAAAGTAAGAACCTAGACTGGGAAAAGAATTTCACAGAAATTTTTCAAATGTCATTTAAGCCTGCATGATTGACTGCTTTTTGTGCCTTCAAAATATTTTCTCAGATTACTAAAATAAGCAGGTAAAACTCTGAATATACTCATAAGGAATCAGAACAATTAAATTATTTTATAAGATCAATTAATCTCTTTTCAGAAAGTAATTTCTCTTTAAAAATTTCCTGAGCACTAAAGAGGAAGCCTCTAAATCATGTCTAGTCTTTCAAGTTTTCCCTACTGGTCTCCATCCACTCTTCAGATTTTAAGATTAAGAAGTCCTTTCTTTTTATTGTCTTGAAAAAAAGGTTAGGAATTTGTTTACTTAGCTGCAATCTTGTCTAAACAATCAGTTGCATTTTTTTAGGAAAGAAATGCAAAATAAAGGTGTAATATGCTAAATAAAAGAAACAATAAGCATTATTATTGGATTGAGTGAATCTATGACATAGACATGTTGCATTTCTGTATTGCAAGCTCTTTCCAACATGACCAGCATGATAACTATTCCTGAGTATGTGCAGCAAAATATTCCCTGATTTTGACAGGTCTGTTTATGAAATCCTATCCAATAACTTTCAATATGTGTTTGGGGATGTGTCAACATGGCCTCCAAAAGTATTTTTTTAAAAATAATGTCAGGAGCAAAGTCACAATCCTTGACCATGTCTACACAGCAAAATTTATAGTTTTGTTATCTTTGAGTAGAGTTTTGTATTGACTTTTTCCTTTTTTAAGTAATTTTAATTTTGATTCCCTGTACAGAATTTTCCATGTGGACACCAACTTCTGAACTATTAGAAGATCACTATGATATTGATACACTTTTTCCATATAGATATAGATGTGTGTGTGTGTCTCCAAAACATCACAAAAGGTGGTTTAGATTTATCAGTTATATTTCTCAATGAAACAAAAGTATTGAAAAACCTAAGGACTTCTATTGTAGTCGGCATTTCTATTTATTTTCTTTGCAGCAGCTTTATATATATTTGAAATAAAGTGTGAATTAATTATTTAATTCCAACAAATATGAAAAAGAAAGTAGTGTAGGAGTACTAACACTACAAAGTCAAACTTTGAAAAAATATAGAGAGTACGTGAATGGCTGCTTATCGATCTAATAACCTCCCAACTCGTGTCCTAATATATCCATTATGATGCATATTTTCTTTGCATGCACCTTTTTTCTCCCTAAGAACCCAGTTCCATAAGTATTCAGGATAGTCAGTGCTCACTGAGTATGTACAAGTGATTCTTTAAATCCTCCTCTACAGTTTCTGTCTATACAGTCTCTGTTTACAGAAAGCTATCTCAAAAGATTCTCAATTGTTTTACTATCAAATGTTTAAACTCTTCACTGAATAGAGATTTTCATTTGGTTGCTTTTATTTTCTGCACTGCTCTTTGTACAAGTGTGCTGGTGTAGAGTTACTTTGCTTCACAGCGGCTGGTATGGGGCTGAGTTTGGATTTGTACTGAATACAGGGTTGATGGAAAAGAGGTGGAGTTTTGTTATTGCTAAGCAGGGCTTACACAGAGCCAAGGCCTTTTCTGCTGTTCGTACTGCCATGCTGGCAAGGGGTTGGGGGTGCCTGGGAATTTGGGAAGAGACACAGCAAACCCCAACTGACCAAAGTGGCATCAAGACATATGAGCGGGAGAAAGAAGGAAAAAGGGGTGGAATTCAGAATGATGGTGTTTGTCTTTGCAAATCACCACTGCATGTAATGGGGCCGTGCTTTCCTGGAGACTGCTGAACACTTGCCTGCCCAGGGGAAGCAGTGAACGTATTCCATGCTTTCCTTCACTTGCACGCACAGCTTCTTCTTTCCCTGTTAAACTGTCTTGAAGTCAACGCACAGGTGTTCTTACTTTTCCAATTCTCCCCCCAGTCCTGCTGGTGGGGGAGTGAATGAATGGCTGTGGGGGCTTGCTTGCTGGCTGGGTTCAAACCAAGACAAGAGGGTAGTTCCATTCTTTGTTAAGAATCAGCTCTCTGGCAAAAGTCAAGGAAGATAGGGACACGTTAATTTTGGGTCATAAGAAAAAAACATAGCAGTAAGTTTTCTTCTCATTATTGAGTAGCAATTAAGACTGCGAAGCAGAACTGGCAATACCTAACATGGCAATTCCTTCTAAGAAACTTTTGAGGCACTTCATCAAGATTCTTTCAGCTTTTCTCAACTGCTTTATCTTGCCTCTTGATTCACTTCTGAGCTGGGCTATCTTGCAACTAGAATCTGGGGAAGAAGCAATTGAAGAAAAACCACATTTGAGAGTAGGAGACTTGTTCTTAGGAATCGTAAATTCTCCTCCTGCAGGAGCATAGCTCCTCCAGGACCAAGAATAGATTTTTGCTAGAGGAATTTGCCATGATGACTTAGTTAGTTGATTTGGAAGTTCTTGTGCATTCTGTTAGAACCAGGAAACTAGTGATTGTTTCACAATCCAGCACCTTAACTATAGTTTCCGTATTAAACATGATGTGTATATATATGTGTGGCAGCAGCTCTCTGGCCACAGAGAGCAGCACAACTTTCCCAGGCATCGTCCTGGGAAAGGCTGCGAGAAGATCAGCGAAAAGAATGATAAGCAATTCTTATCTTCACTTGCTGCACCTGTTGTTGTGAACATGTGGAATGTGTTATGGAGATTTGTTTACCAAAGGGTGGTTTCTTGATTGGCCAATGATGATGGTGTTTGGATTGGAGGACCAATTGGGTCCATCTGTATTGTAACTATCTATAAAAGCAATGGGTTTCTTAATAAGTATAGTATACTAAAGTGATTGATCAGCCTCCTGTGAATCATGGAGTCAATGCTAATTATTACCTGGCTGGGGGCCTGTGATGACAAGTGTGTATGCAAGCACATATATAAACATAGGTATATGTGCATGTAAGATGTACCATGATTGGTTTCATTAAATGAAAAAAAAATAATTAACAATCCTAAACATCTGTAGACATTAATCTGTCTCAGTGTACAGTTATATAAATCCAAAAGGTGTAGAGATGTATAAAATAAAGCCATATTAAAAATGTCTAGTTCTTTCTATAAGAATATCAAGGTACTTGAAGTGCAATTATAAGCTATAGTAAATTGTTTCCCAGAATCCAAATGGCAAGGAATTGTTTAAATATGCAGCAACACTGCCACAGGGATGTGGCTAAAATGCTATTCTTCCCATAACTTTGGAAAAAGCAATGCTGGAGCTGGTGAGAATGTGCCTGTGCTACCACATACATCAGAACTCGAGGGCCTCTGGCTGAAAGAAATAGCATCATATTGTGACATTGTACTCTTTTTATATTTACAACTTTGAGAGGAAGCCTTTGATTTTATTTTCCAAAGTTGCCTGTGGCATTAAGCTTGGAAAACATAGTTGTATCCAACAGCCAAATAGCTGCAGACCGCAAGAGATTTCAAAGTCAGTTATGTAAACCATATCCCAGAGCATTCCTTGCTTTTAAATAATAGTCTCCTAGCTGAATATTTCACCTTATATTTTGTAGTTATATTCTGGTGGCCACATTATTCCCATTTTAATTTATTTTATGTGTCCAGACTCATGATAATAAGTTAAAGACTCAGCTAACAACCCTTAGGAAAAACATGGTAGTTTGATGTACATATACACATTGAGCTATCCATTCTAGGCAGTGTGGCTGGATGGCAGCAATATCCTCTTGAGCTGGGATACCTCTCAACGTTGCTCTTTGAGTCAGAGAGAACTTCCACTAACGGCAGATCTTTGGATGAGCCAAATTTGAGCTCTTCTTGAATCACTGCTGCATTGCACACCAGGTAACTCTGTCCTTGAGCAAAAACACTAAAGGTTTGAGTTTCTGTAACTGACCATTAAAAACCCTTATCCAAAGCAGAGATATCCCGTCTCCATTTCTTCCATTACATTACATGGACATTGTCCATGTCTGAGACTAAGATAGGACCAGCCACACCTAAGCTCCATCAGGAGTTTAGAAATTGACAGAGTCCACTCTGAATCTCACAACTCAACAGGAGTGTGCCCTTTACACTTTCTTGTCTACAGTTTCTACATCAATCATTCTAGCTCAATTCTAATCCAATTTTCCTGTGTATGTTTCTTCCATGCAATAATAAAGTGAACCTTTGCGAAACTGCACTTTGACATCATATTAAAATGGCTTTTGCTAATACCTTTGATGGTGATCCTTTAAGCAACCTAAATCATTCATTCCTGACAAACTGGCATAGTCAGCAGGATCCTAAACAGGATTAATGACAAGAACTAGGGGAGCAGAGGTATCACAGGTATGTAAATCTGAATTTCAGTGGATTGTATTTGCACATGATGCATCTTCTTTAAAAACTCGGAGCCAGAACCCATTATGTACCTCACTACACTCCTGCAGTCCACCATAAACTCCTCCATGTCTCCCCAACAGGGCTATAAAATTGCCTTTCGTTCACCAACATTTTGGTTTAGTGGAAATTTTTTATGTGAATGTCTTTCTGTAGAACTTAAAGTCAGTATGCTCTCACCTTCAAAAATAATCCATATTTGAAAAATACGGACTCACAAATACAAATTATCACTTTAAAAAGTTAAAAAGAAATTGTTCTTAGAAAAGAAAAGCTAAAGTAATAGATAATATCCTTATTTCTTTTAATTAAGAACTTAAGCTACATAGATCCTGAAAAAGATGAAGCACTGAATGAAACAGGAGTACAACATCAAACTTCAACCTTAGGTCTGAACTGTGAGAAGTTTATTGGGATATTATAGTTGTACAAGGGCCTGGAAAAAGAAATCTTTTAATACTCACTGGAGTGGCCTGAAGACACAACTATGAAATGGATGAAGTTTATGGATTATTAACTGAATAGAAGGTGAAAATAAATCAGAAGTCCAGCACTTGTGCACTTTGGGCCTTTTATTACAGAGCAATGCACATGCTATACCAAAAATGACAGCTTAAACTTTACAGTGGTGGTTTTATTTGTTGCTAAATTTAGGATTTTTTCACTTCTATTCCGTTAATCCTAGGTTATTGCTCTTGAAAACTAATATGACTGGAATATTTTCCAACTATATGTATAGGTTGAACTCAAAGTGGAAAAGGTATGAGACAGATAGTACTATAATACTACTATGGTACTATTACTATAGCATTATACTACTGTTACATGTAGTATAATAACACAGCTGATGTTGATATTAATATTGCTTCAAGATTTACCTAAGTAGCTGAGTATGAAGAATAAAAGAAGGATTTCATATATATTTATCAGCTAATTGTCTAAGGGCTTTTACTTTCTGCCTCAATGTATTTTTCAATTTTAAAATTCTCTCCTGATGCAAATCTTTCCATATTTACATAAAAGTTGGATGAAAAATTGATAATATATCATCTGATAATTAATTTACCATTTTGTGACGTTTATCCATTAATCAGATCTTTATACAAGTAACATGATATGTCTTTGTGTCATGACCGACATTGCAATACAAGAAGAAAACCAGAAGTACAAAAAAGTAATTACAGTTAAAGCAAAAGCAGTTACTGAAAATAACCTTGAATTTTAACTAAACTCTGATGTAGAAAAAGAAATATGAAAAGAAATCTTAGACCAAAATTACTTAATATTTACATTTTTACTTCAGATTTTCTTTTCAAATTAGTACAGACTCATGTGAACCCAAAAGTTTAAGGTAATTTAAGCACCTCAGTACATCAGACAATTCAGTATTTGAATAGAGCATCTTATCCATTACGTCATCACAAATGACGTGATGTGCTTTCAAAAGCACACATGGATTTAACATATATGTGGATGTTTACATCTTCTAAATATGTTCACTTCATGAGACAAAAATGGTTCTTTTGCTAGGGAAAGGGGGACAGGTCGTGAGTGTTAGGGAATTTTATCTATGCAAGTTTTAATGCAAATATCAAGAAAATAGATTTTTCTCAACTAAAAAAATCCTCTTTATGAATAATTATTTTAAAGTGCAGGAAAACAGGGAATGTTGAATAAATGTTTTTTGCACCCTAGCTGTAATAATTATTCACAATGCCCTCTGAAGTTCTATTTACTTCATCCCTATGCTGTACATTTAAAATAAACAACTATGTAATATTATATGGCTTATTGAATTGAACTTTGGAAAATTTTCCAGCAAATTGGCAAATACATACTGTGAAACACCTCATAACCTAACCTGTCAGGAGTCTGCTCTGTATGGGAAGCTGAAGGTACACTCAATGTCACTGCCTGTGTCACTGAAGCTATTGAAAAGCACTGATTCCAAGACAGAGCCCTGGGCAACACCACTCATTGCCAGCCTTAACAGCTTGTCCATCCAGCTAATTTCTTATCCACTGAATAGTCCACTCTTCAAAGCCTTCTTTCCAATTTGGAGATAAGGATGACCTGTGGGACTGTGTCAAAAGCCATACAGAAATCTAGGTAGGTTACATCAGTTAGACTTCCCTTGTTGACCATGTGTTTCTTTTTGGGGTCAATTTCCAGAATTCCATGAAGTTATTTTTACCATTTACATAGAGGAATACAAACACAGTTAGTTTAAAAGGAAATGCAATATTTTGAACTTAATAGATCAGTTTATTGCAGTTTGCAGCTTGCAGGAAGTATAGAAAAAGAACATAAACTTGTAATCTCTTAATTGTTTCCTGTGGTTCAGATGACTAGGTAGGGAGTTTTCTGAGAGAAAATTATTTGAAATCTTCGTAGACAACCAGTATCTCTACTACCTTTTAGTTGCCTTTGAGATAGAAAGAAAAAAGGATCCAGAATAAAATGTAATATGAATATGAACAAAAGAGGTTTATCCATCAATTCCAAAACTCCAAAATAATGGTTTTATAGGATAACTTTTTCTTTTTTTAACTGGAATACAAATACCTGCTACATAAGAGGTGGTTGGAGAGTTAGAATATTGAATCTCTCGCTGTTATTGAGCATGTCCTGACTCACTATTTGTGAAAGTGGGATTTCTACACTTTGCCATATATTAACTTGCTGGTCACTCCTCAAGACAGAGATCTCAATTGAATTCGGCAGGAAATCATTCTGCAGATAGACAGACATCCATAGCAAAGAGTTTTCACCAAGGTTTTCCAAGATCTTAACAGAAAAAGATGTTTATAGATTGGGGAAAAAGAGAAGGAGCCTAAGTCTTAGTGAAAGAGATGAGTATACCCAGGAGGAATGGTACCTGAACACGGTTTATATTTTGCTGAAGGAGACCAGTTGGTTCCTTAGATGAAATCAAGTTCAGCAATGACTTTCCTAATCAATATATATCTAAACTGAAGAGAATATAATGTAGTTTCATTTGTCTTCTGAATGAAATCTTAAGCCCAGTCCTAAAAAGTCCACATAATTGGATAGAAAGGAGAATAGAATATTATATTTCTTCCACTGTTATGAAACATTGCATGAAAACAATGTCAGGCTATGCTAAGAATGAAAAGATGTCTTCAGCTTGGAAATTACTTCCTTTTTCAGAGTAAATTCTAATATTTAAATTTTAATATAGGTTTAGCATTTAATTATGTAATACCATCACAGACTATGTTGCTTTCCTTTGTGCTTCAGAAAAAGCATATAATCTTTAGTTTATATTGTTTATAGTCAACCTCACAATACCTATTTGGATACTTTTTTCTTAAATTGACAATTGATTTTCTGTTTTTCTATCAAGTATCATCAGATATCTTCTACAGTAACATCTCCTTTCTGAAGTTAATGGAATGCATAAGAGAATTTATCTTCATATTATAGTATCATTTTCCACAATGCTCATTAATATATTGGAAAGTAGTTTAATTACAATTGTACCTTTGATACAGCTTGAAAAAATGACTTTGATATTCATATCACTAACATAAATCCTTTTTGAGTCTCAGTTTCATTATCCCCTTCTGCTTTTTTTCACAGGTTTTTTGTTGTTGTTGTTTTCTTGTTTGTAGTTTGGGTTTTTTCAGAAAACACTACATTGCAGGGGACAAAGGACAACCTCACAGTCTATCTATTGTCACTACAGAAAATAATCAAGTTGGTCTATGAGTTCATGATGACATATTTTTGATGCCTAATGACTAGATTTCTAAAGAAGAAAAAAGTTTAGTTTGGGAAGGGTTCCTGAGTTATGGTTGGCCCTTTTCCCCATATTTTACTTTGAAGTAACCACCATTTCTTTTTACTATTTAATAGGTCACAAATTCATAGATTTTGGAATTAAAATTGATAATTGTAAACATCTAATCTACTCATTTTGCAATACAAAACATATCTTGATTTTAGTTACTTCAATCTCTATTGAAGCAAGGGTCATTGTTGGGATTTTAAGCACTTGCAGTCTTGTACATAGGATGAAATTATATTTAATAGCTTACCTGGTTGGAAATTTGATTAGCTGTTTTAAAAGAAATAACTAGAAGGCATCTGGAATATCTAGGAGTAGAAAGATATATGATGTTGACAAACAAAAAGTAATTTCCTTTTGGGTTTTGTTAGTTGAGGATAAGGCCTCAGGATAGGTTAATCTGCTGAATCAGAGCAATGTTCAGAAAAACACCAATCTGATTTGATTTTCAATACTGTAAAGAGTATGTATTACCTGCAGTAGTTAAACTGATTATTTCACAATGAAATTCATAAATACTATTATCGAAAAATAAAATTGCTCCATGACATGAAAGCCTGTTGTGCTGAAAGTCAATAATGTGAACAACTTCACTGTTCAATGGAGGTTTAAAAAAACACTCATGAAGGATCATCTTGTAAAAAGCTGTGTGATGTAAATGAGCTTTGTTTTGTAAATTAGTGGGTCCTTGGGAAGAGGCAAAACCAGAGCTTTGTTCTCCTATGCACTGAAATTCTGCTCAAATATTTAATTGAATGGATGTTTTTGCTGTTTTTTTTTTCTTTGTCACTAGAATATAGGGACATTTCAAGGGCTCTTTGGTAGTGTACATGATTTCCAAGATCCTTTAAAAATTTTATAAAACTTTATGTTTTATAAAAAGTAAATTGCTTGCCATTATTTCCACATAGGAATTAATAATAGAATCTACAGTCACTTTTTTGTTCTGTGACTCTTCTCTTCTTCCAGAACAGGTGTGGATAACATTTGAGTATGTTACTCAAATATCTTAATATTACTGAAAGAATTAGGATGGAATGGAACTGAAATGTCAAATTAATTATATCTGCAGTGCCTCACATTGCCATAGAAGCTAAGGCTTAAAGAAAAAACTGTGTTCTGTAAGCTTTTTCCATCAAAAGTTAAAATTCCAAAAGTCACTTCAAGAATGCTTAAGAGAGAATTTCTTTTTCCCAAATAGATGGATATGGTCTCTTAATTTTCCAAAACACTAGTTACCAGTTCTAAGCAAGCTGGTGAAAAATTTCAAATATCATGACAACTCTAAAAACGTAATATGCTGGCTAAGGAGCTGGGTCATTAATTCCAAATGTCTTCCACTCATGTTTCCTGACCTAATACTGTCAAAAGAGAAGCAAGGAATGTCTTGATATGGTCAGAATGCCTTTCTAGTCAGAGTGCAGTGCAAAATCTCAGGGCAAGGTCTTGATATTTTTATTCTGGTGTATAATAAACACCCAGGAATAACTTTGCAAGTGAGAGTACTACAGGTTTTATTTGTTGTTGTTTTTTAAATTACACATTGCATCATCAATATTACACACATAGAAAAAGAGTCATGTAGGTTGAAAGGTGCCTTCTAAGATGATCTAGGCCAAGCCCCCTGCTCAAGCAGTAACAGCTAGAACAAGCTGATGATCATTCTGCCCTTGGCAAAAATTCCTTGGTACTTGTTCACTGAATTTACTTGCTTTTATGTAGAAGTAAATAGCAAAAAGAAAGACAAGATAGTTTTTCAAAATGCAAATCCTGATTTAACTATGCAGAATGTAATCTTTGTTTTGGTTGGAAAATATTATTTGTACAGACAATTTTAATTTGTGCAAATCTCCAAAGAGGAATTTCCTTTCTGGGAATATAGCTATCCTTGTGTGAACAACTGTATTTATTCTGGAAATGTCCACCCTTCTGTCCTAGTTAAACAGATGTGTGGCATTTAAGAGGCAGGCAGAAAACAAAAGAGTGCTTTAAATTCATTGACTTTCTTGGCTATGAAGAGCTACACAATCATTTAACAGAAATGGAAGAACAGAAATGAGGACTAAAAGGAGTCCTTAAAGAACAGAGCAAGTCTTATGCCAAGATCCACCTTCTGGCATTTAAAACATGTTCAGCTACATGATGTGTGGAAATACAATGTCTGGGTAAATATTTCAGGTGGTTCTAAGCAGTACTCCAAATAACTATGTCTAAAGTACTGCAAGAAAAGAATTTAAATTTAAAGGAGCTCACGGTAACCTTCACAGCTAGGACAATACAAATGATTTGGCATTTTTTCTTCTGGTGTGTTTTCTTTTGTGCTGTTCTTCACTTTGTTTTATCTCTTTAACATCACAAGGAACATCTATGTTGTTTATTTTTCCTTTTGTCAAGCTGTGTGTGTATCAGCATGAAATATTTCACAGATCTTCTTCACCATACAGCAGTACATGGAATCAGCTGCTCTTTGGGATTTCAACTACAGGGTATGTTCACCATACCTTCCAGATAAAGGAATTGATCAACAGCCATAACTTAATATGTCAATTTAAGCATTTTGAAAGTCCAACATAGGTCAAAAAGTCCATTTTGCCTGCTTTGACTTGATTGATCAAAAAAAGTAAGTGTTAAATAGTTCAACAACAACAAAAAAATATCTTGCAGAAAATCTTGTGAAATTGTAGGAATGCAATAAATTTTAAAAATATGGATATACATGTGATGATCAACAAACAAACTTGCTAGTGTCTGGGAAGAATGCTAAAATCACTGTGGTATTGATAACATTAGCTATTAGGGACTACATTCTTTTTTCTGAATTTCACTTTTGCAAAATATTATTGAGTCAATTTCACATTTTCTTTTATCTCTAGAGGAATCTATTCTAATTTATAAATTATAAAACTGTCCGGGGTTCTGCTAATTCAGATATTTATAAATTCTATCGTGGTGTTGCACAATTCATAATAGTTAATTCTTACAGCAGCCTTTTATCATTCTGATAAGGTGCTGAAGACTTCAGATGGCATAAAATAAATATAGGAAGTCTGAAGATAAACAAGTTGATAACTTCTGCCCAGGAAAAATACATATAGCAACATGTTCTGGTGTTTCTTAAAACAACAAACAAACAAAAAACCACAAACCAACCAAACAAGAACCACAAAAATCCCCCAGCTCTGACTTTCTTTTTCTGGATTAATTATGTTTTTCTTTCTGAAACTGTCATCATGTCTTGTAACATGATTAACTTTTCCAGTCTTCAGAAAGTTATGTTATGTATGATGGAGTGCTACTGGAAAACACTTTATCAAAATTTCCATGAGAGGCAAGGAAATACTTTGAAAAATTATCTCACTCATAGGTGTTGCATTTAGTTGGTTTGAGTATTTTTTTGGAATTGCTGTAGTTGTTTTTCCTAAGTGTAGACAGAATATGAATCAATTACTGTTTTAATTTGTCATTGCTCATGGGAACAGAGGTCATGTCAACCAAGATGCATTGAACAGGTAATAACCACACAAGGCACCTATTATAAAACCAACAAATTTACCTTCATCATTTCATAATCTCCTCTTCTCCCTTGGCTCTCATCTCCTTGTAGCCACTTCTCCTTGGACCTCAGCTCTCCACTGCTGCTCTGCCTCTGAAGCTCAACATGGATGGCTGTGACTCTTAACTCCCCTAAACAGGATTTACCACGACCCCATACCTCTAAGTCTTCCATACAATATCCCATTCCCAGGCAGCTGTACTTGAGCTGCTTCTGTGTGGCCTGAGACAGCCCACTGATGATCTACAGCTACTACTTGAAGTCACAGCAGATCCCTCATGAGACTAGATCTCTCTAAGCTGCAAGCACAGACTGCATTGGGAGGAAAGGCCTGCACATGGATCTACAGACGGTGTAAATTCATTTGTATGCACTAGCTTGAAGTTTGTCTGTTTCAAGTACTGTTACAGTCCTGATTGTTTTTTTAAATTCTTGGTGCCAGTCCATCTTCTCAAGGGGAAAAAATCTTGATGTTTGCAGAAAGAAACTTCTATTTCATAAGTTACCAGGGTGTGCTTTTCAGAGAAGAAAAAGAAGGAAAAAAAAAACCATACAAAACACTGCCAACACAAAGTTACTTTATTGATAGCAAGTAGCTGAAGGTAAATCTCCCTGTGATTATGCAAAACACAGTCTGAATTAACACCTTATTGATTAGCTGAAAAAAAAAGAAAGCTGGCAAAAAGAATACAAGGTTCCTGCAATAATTTAAAAAGTAATTCAAATGAATCCTCAGATTTCCATTCCTTCCCTTTGGGGACTGTCAGAGAGTTTTCTAGTTGCCCATCCCCTCATGTTGACTGCACATTTTCTGCCCTACATAAGTCAGTCATCAATCTGTCAAAGTTCCTGAAGCACCACATGTGCAAATGTGTCAACTTTTCGTAATAATGTTATAATTCCATATGCTGAGCTAGTCATCTTCATTTTACCTTATGATCAATAAATACAAATAAATACTTCGGAGGAGCAATTAGTGTACGCTTTTGCAGGCAGCTACTTTAGGATTAAAAGAATCGCTCCCTAAATGTATCCATATTTATCCCTCAACAGTAAAGGGTAAGTAACTATAATGATAGCCTGCAGTGCCTAACTCAGATATCTGTGTGCATTTTAAGCATCTGGAATTAAGAGGTGGATCCCATTTAAATTCCTAAAGAGTTTGCTGAGCTGAAACCAGATCTATGAAATTAAAAACTCCAACATCTAATGTGGCTGATTTCATTCAGTTTCCAAGTGAAGTTGCCTCATATCTGGTTAGTAACCACAGAATAGATCTGCCATTTCTGAACCAGTGACTTATCACAGAATCATAGGATTGTTTGGGTTGGAAAGGACCTTAAAATAATCTCGTCCAACACCCCTGCCATGAGCAGGAACATCTTCAACTAGTAATTTGCATTTCTTTAGCAATAATGCTAATTTAAGTTGCCTTTCTGCCTCTGTGGTTGTTTGTAGATGCTAGGACACTAGAAAGAATTATTAAAAAAAAAAAACATAAATACTGGCTTAAATAGATGTTCAAAGTGTCTGTGAGACAAAATGGTGCTCAGATGCAACTAGAAACCTGAAGTAAAAAGATAAGTTAGAGATGTAGTCTTTGTAACTGATGTTTCACGTGAACTTAGATACAAATTTCAGGAATGTAGTCAGGGATCTCTATGAATTCTAAACTGGAATCTAAAACCATTCCCTCTTCTTTTGTAGTCCCATGGTTATTTATTTAATTTTTCCTTGCTATAAAATTAATAGTCTACAAGAATTCAATTTAAATTCATCCTAGAAGAGATGAGTCCTCTCCAATGATTCTAAAGAAGTTTTTGAAGTATAGAAATCTGCATTATTTTAATCTATAAACCTTTTTGTCATACTTACGAAATGTACACAAAAACCCGGGTATAGGACATTGTAATCAGTTACCTCAAAAGAGACCTTGACCATAACAGACTTTTTTCTTTAATGCATGAAATATTGTAAGTTTTTTTCTTGGGAAGGTTAACTGTGGGCCTTTCCACATGATACACAGATAAAGATGCAGAAGATAGTTAAACAAATTTTATCCCCAAATCCATGACTTAATGAAACACATTTATATTTAAGTGTAAAATCACTCTTGACTACACGGGAGTAGTAGTTGGGAGAATGTGTGTTTCTTCTTCCCTCCTCTTTTAGAAAACTGCATGACAGATATGGAAAGTTTATACTTAGGATGCCTACAGCAGTGATATCACAATATACAGTCTACATTTACTTTCTTTAGAAACAGTATGTGCTACCAAATTTCCTGCAAGTAACTCCCAGATATTCTGAAAAAAACTTATGACTGAACAGTTTAGATTGAATTTGTTTATGGAATTAAAGAGCCATTTTCTACCAAGCCCTTTCGTTTAATATTTTTTGTATCTACTTTGTTCTAATCTACTTCCTTTCCTTCTTAGTAATTCTGGTTCTCCTTTTCTTTTCTTTTCTTTGCTTTTCTTTTCTTTGCTTTGCTTTGCTTTTCTTGCTTTGCTTTGCTTTTTCTTGGCTGTTATTGGTATAATTCATTTGAAAAAAAGGTGTGTGACTCATAAGAAGTGCAGATAAGCACCAAGCTATATACCTGAAAGTACAGCAACTTATTTTCCACCCATCCACCTTTTTTTCTTTCTTGCCTTTCTGTATTCTGATTTATTTATTTATTTAAATTTTATTTTCTCATATGGCATACCGGCACATAGTGAATGAACAGAAACAAACTTTACAAAACACATTCAATTGACATAACTTTCATACAAGTTTCATTTCATTGTTAGCAATTATTAAAATTAAGCCATACATCAGAAGCTTATGTACTTAAGTTCAAGTGTTTTTTCAATTGTATTAAAAGGATAATATTCTGGATATATTTTAACGGGTATAGATGTTTTTCCTCATTAAAATGCATTTTAAACTAAATTCATTCTTATCTCAAGTCATTGAAGGGTTAGTATAAATTGTACAATGTTTATTCTCATTTCATTGACTTTAGTCAGCATTGATGTTTAAATATAAAAAGAGAGAATGTATATAGTTTATTTTTCTCTTCTTTCTCTTTATGCATCTTATAATTGTCTTACAATTGTTCCTCATTAAAAAAAAAACTGCACACAAATTGAATTCAGTAACATTAGAGATGAACTTCAATTATGTCAGAATCCCTAAGGACTGTGTTTTCATTACATGCTAAAAGATCAAATTAAACTCCATACTAGCTCACAGGTCTCTTACAAGAGCACAATCCTTATTGTATGACAATTAAAAGAAATGGAGACATGCATTTACTTTAAATACCATTTGTATTTCAAGTCTATATATACTAAAAATGGAGGTATGATTTGTCCTATCTGATATAATGTACTTGGCTTTGTAAATGCAACAGCTGTATCATTTGAAAAAAATCATTCTTAATTTCTTCAGTATTTTCCAGAACCAGGTATGTACAGCAAAACCCAGGAAGTGCCCTAGATGGATGAAAATCACAGTAGTGTACAGGATATAAAGGTTAAAAATGATGTAGCTTTTGGTAGCCTTCATTCAGTCTTTGTCAATGGTCTCATGTGACCATGACCAGAAATTAAAATATTTCTGAATATGCAAAAAAAAAACCAAAACCAAAACCAAAACCAAAAGCTAGTATGAGCAGATTAGTTGTTGATACAAATTAATGGACTTTTAAATATAGTCACTTCCTGATCAAAGCAAAATAGAATGCTGTGTTATCTGTCCTTGGTAGTAGATTCACAAGTGTAAAATATGACCAGAAACGTAGAAGTAGACATAAAAATTACACCTGTCAATAGTATCAGAGACTTTATCACCATCCAACCTCTGCAAATAAAAAAAGCATTTTTATCCCTTTCAGAGACATTTGCTCTTGATCTCAGTTTTCATTTTAACACAAGTCAAGGATCTGAAGAACCTTTTTTTATACCTCTTCTCAGTTTGTAGAGAAGTTAAGCCATTGACTCTTTACAGTACAATTAGACAGATTATGAACTGTGGTGGCCTTCAATCCATTGGGATTTTAGAAACACCTACTAATTTCATATCATATTTTCACTTCAATTCTTTCATTCATTGCCTAATCTCAAAATTAGTGATAGAGGGGGAGTGTAGGCAGAGGAACAGGAAAAGCAAGAACTAAAGTTCTGTGACTATCTCAGTTGTTTAAAGCATGGTGCAAATAACACCAAGGTTGCAGGTTTAACCCTTGTATGGGCCATTCAGTTAAGTGTTGGACTTGATCCTTGAGGATCCCTTCCAACTCAGAATATTCTGCAAAATTTGCCTGCTTAATTACATGCCCTTTCTTAAAGTGTTGGTTAAGAAGTATTGGGTTGTTGAACTAATGCTCTAGTAACAGTTTTTCTCCCTCTCTCTCTCTCTTTCTCACTGTTTACTCCTTGGTGGCTCATTGTGGTGTGGTGTACTGTACTTTGTGGATACATGAAGAAGAAGGATGACCCTTTGAGAGTGCTTTTACTTTATACTGCAATTAACTAGAAAATACATGAAATCCTTATTTCTTCTGATATTTCTCTCTCTTCACAACCTCAGCATAATGATTTCTAACACTATCAAGATTATTTTAATTAGATGAAAAATTATTTAATTAGATAGAAAAATTATTTTCCATCACTACCACAAACAAATAAAAAGCCCACCTTCACTTCCAACACCTTCCAAACCCCACCAAACGCTATTATCACTTCAATACCTCTCTAATTTATCCTTTAAACAGAAACATAGAATGATACTCAAGTCTATATTGATTGTACATTAATTTACAGTATTTTCTCTATTTTGCTGTGAAAAATCCAAAATCACAGCTGTGAATATTGTACATAGTGAGAGCCAGAGACCTGTTCAACCTTTATCTCCTCCCAAGCACAATCTAAGAGTTTTTTCTTTCTTTCTGAAAACAGTTGTTCTATCTTCCCTCCTTCCTAGCCTTTTCAAATGTTGTAGACCTTCAAAATCCCTGTCCAGAAGATGTCAGAAGCTGATAGCTTTTGACTGAGATCATCCCCAAGATTATCCAGTGCAGACTTTGCTTTTTCACTCCTCAGTATAAGAAAGAAGAGTACAAGGGTATGTAGAAGACAGGCCTGGCATAACTCTTACATGAAGACTATCCAGTTTTTAAGGACTCTATGATTGCATGTAGCCTACCAATCCCAAACAAGATATGAATCAATGATTATTCAACAGTCAAGAATGAAAAGAAGAGGAAAAGGTTTAGTCCTCCTTTCTTTTGAATGTAATGTTCTGTTTTATTTTACAATATTACTTTTTTTAAAAAGTATTTTTAGCTTCTGGAGTATACCTATTATGCAACAAAAATTCTGCCTCTTTTCCCTTAAAAATCACTATTGCAGGAGACTGGAGGAGTGGCTGACTGGCTCAAATCAACCAGTTGGGAAATGGTGGGGAACAGGCAAGTTCTGTATAGGTGGGATGGTATGGGCCTTCCCCCTGCACCCTGGAGCCTTCTTGTATTGCTCTGTGAAACACATGAGCTTTTGAAAAGTCAGTGCCAGCCCCCACTGCAATGAGGGTGGCCAACTGCATGGGCCAGCTGGGAATGTTCTGGTTCTGTGTAAAATGCAGGCATGAGACTTTAGTTCTGAAATCAGCATAAACTTGTACGCAGTAGATTAGAACAGAGCATGGCTACATGACATGCTCCACTACCCTCCACTTAAAACCCCCAGAAATCATGCTGAATCTCAGGGTGTTGATTATCTTCCTCTCTTTCTCTTTCTTTTTCTCTTCCTCATCCTCTTCCTCTTCCTTTTTCTTCTTCATGTCTTCTTCTCCTCAAATTATTTTGTAAGTCAGGCCAAGAAACAATCCAGTCATTGCCTTGTCAAGTGCCTTTTTGTGCCTGGAGACAAGTTAAAGTTTGCTAAGGCAAACTTTGCAAAGTGATTTATTCCCTTGAGTTCTAAACTTTGCGTAAAAGTTGGTTTTGAACCTCCAGAGAATTTTGTAGTTTCTTCTGCTCACTGCTCAGGGTAAATCCAACTACCGTTCCCAAAGGCCACTGGGTAGATTGGGGCATTACAACTCCAGGAAAATCCTCTGTAGTTATATTCATATTTGTCCAAACACAACATATTTTCCCCATTATTTTAAATGCTATGATAGCAAATAAACATTGCTTAGAGCAAATAGAAATTACTTACGCTATACTATACTAACAAACAAATACACTACAATGTACTAGTAATCAAAAAGGGAAAAAACATACACACTTATCTATACTATTAAATTGCTGCACACACTTTGATAGATTTTGGCGTGGCCAACAAATTCCCAGGCAACACACACCGGTTTAGTTTGGATGTTCTTGCAGTCATGCTCAGATGTCACTGTCTTTGGGCTGACACTTCAGCAAACTTAACCAGTCATTGAATATAGTTTAATGCTTAAATGCCTGGTTATCATTGTATTTTGTAGAAATAAATTTGAAACAGCAATTTCATTTTTACAAAAACACATATGAATCTGAATGAAATAGTCTAAAGAAATTAGGTCAACCTAGTAGTTAAAAAACCTCAATATATATAATCAGTCTTCAGGTGGAGATAATATAGATAAAGCAAAAAGGACAAAACGAAGTGTGGTGCATACTACCATCCAGTAAGTAGGCAAATTTCTCTCTGAACGACTATGATGTAACAGAACTATTAGTAATGATTCAGTTTCTTGAATTGCAAAAGTTATTTTCTTAATACTGAAGAAGGGAGTACTTTCATTATCTAAATAACAAAACAAACACTTACTAAAGGATAGGGAATTGTGAGGCTGAAATTTGTATAACTGCTGAGCATTTACCTCCATGAATACAGCGTGTTTGTCTGCATTGCCAGTTACTGCAGATCACACATTTCTATAACTTCATTTTAGTTTGGATTGGAGGAAACACATTAACTAACAGATAATGAAAATGTCACATCAAATTCTTCATGTGCTCAAGTTCATTTCTCTATAATGCCATTAATTTGTAGTGAGATATATTTCAGGAAATTCATTATCAGTTTATTTCTAGTATCGAAATTCGGAATACTGAAGTGTTATGTTCTGCAAAAGTATTATTTTAAATTCTAATTGTTGTCTAATCTTAAGAATACTAATGAATGTATAGCAAGGCTCTAGTAGTAATATGGCAAGTTTGATAATGCATAATTCAGTTGGGAAAATAGATCATTCCGCAGGCAACCTAATCATCCATGAACTTCTGTTAATTGATGAAGCATTCCCAAAGGAAACTCCCCAGATATGAAAAATAAATATTTCTGAGTTAGTGCAATCAGGGGGATGCATCCTCCTCACTATCTTTCTAACAGAGATATGTAATTGCATTTATTGCAACAGACAAGAAAGTGTTAAAATAAGAGGTATCTAGCTAATATCTTAAAATGGCTAATATTCCACAGAAAAAAAACTTTTTTGCAGATTATGAAAGAACAATACTAGATTTATATTTCTTGTGTAGGTAAGAAAAGACATACTATTTTTATTATGCTTTTAGAGTAGGCACTTTAAAAACAGTAGTTTTAGATTTTTGAATTAATTTCTATTTTACTGCTAACCATTCAACTACTAACTGACTTCACTGCTGCAAAAAAAAAATAAAATCAAAAAACATTGCAGCTGAAAAAAATAATAACTCACAAATTAAGGAAAACTGATTAAATATAAAGCATAAATTCAGGTCTGGGAATGTGCTACCTCTAGTCTAGAACTAGACACCAGAAGTTTCTGATAAAGGGGGATTTCTGATACAAGGAATTGCTTGCATCAGAAATAGCAGGGTCAACAGCACTAAGGCAGTGATCATTCCTCTGTACTTGGCATTGTTGAAGCTGCACCTCAAGTCCTGTGCTTAGTTTCGGGCCCCTCATTGCATGAAAAACTTTGAAACACTGAAACATGTCCAGAGAAGAGCAACAAAGCTGGTAAAGGGTCTGGAACACAAGTCAACACAACTGGTGGGGGAGCTGGGGATGTTCAGCCTGGAGAAGAGAAGGCTCAGGGGAAACCTTATTCCTCCCTAAAAGGAAGTTGTAGTGAGAAGATGGTTGGTATCTTCATCCAAGTAACAAATAATAAGACAAGAGAAAATGGCCTCAAGCTGTGCCAGGGGAGGTTTAGGTTAGATATCATGAAAACTTTCTTCACCGAAAGGGATGTCAAGCATTAGAACAGGCTGTTCATGGAAGTAATGGAGACCCCAAGCCAAGAGTTACTTAAAAGACTTGTAAACATGATGCTTAGAGACATGGTTTAGTGATGGACTTGGCAGCATTTTCCCACTGAAACTGACCTTAAGGGTATTTTCCAACTCAAATGACGCTATTCTCTGATTTATGTTGAGTGGATGCAAGAACAGAACCGCACCAATTAGTGACATACGGTCTAAAATTTGTTTAATATGCAGGATGCGTATAGTTGGTGGATAGTGATTCCAAAACCCAGATTTCTGTTCTGCAAGACATGCATTTCACACATACCAGTCAGGCTCACAGTCTCTCCAAATCCAGTTCAGACCAGCATCATGGATCCAGGTAAGCAGGATTCTCATTGACTGGTTTATTGGGTTAACCCTGGCTGGATGCCAGGCACCCACCAAATCCTCTCCATCCCTACTCTCCACAGCTGGACAGGGGAGAGACAATATAACAATGAGTTCATGAGTTGAGATAAGGACAGAGAGAGATCACTCACCAAATACCATAATGGGAAAAACAGATTCAAATTGGAGATATTAATTGAATTTATTGCTAAAAAAAATCAGGGCTGGATAATGAGAAGTAAAATAGGACCTTAAAAATACCTTTCCCCACCCCTCCCTCCTTCCCAGTTCTGCCTCCTTGTACCCCAGCAGCACAGGGAGACAGTGAATGGCGGTTATGGTCAGTCCATCACACACTGTTCCTGCTGCTGCTCAGGGAGAGGAGTCCTCCCCCTGCTCCAGCATAGGGTCCCTCCCACAGGAGACAGCTCTCCATGAACTTCTCCAGTGTGAGTCCATCTCATGGACAACAGTTCTCCATAAACTGCTGCAACAGGGGTCACTCTTCTACAGGGTGCAGTCCTTCAGGAACAGCCTGCTCTAGCGTGAGTCCTCCTCAGGGTCACAAGTCCTACCAGGGAACCTGCTCCAATGTGGGCTTCTCTCTTCATAGGTCCACAGGCCCCTGACAGGAGTTTGCTCCAGCATGGGCCCCCATGGGTTCACAGCCTCCTCTCAGGCATCCACCTGCTCCAGTGTGGGTCTCCTCCATGTGGGTGGATCTCTGCATCCCTATGGTCCTTCATTACTCCAGATTACTTTCTTAGTCACAAAAGAGTTAAAAATACTGTCTTTAAGCTGTATATGCTAATGTTCTATTAAATGAATTTTCTAGACCTGAACTGTCTTTTAAAATTATTAACACCATCCAGTTTGGCTTTCGCTGTTTCTTATGAATTCTTCTGGGGAAAATGCGCAGATAAGATACAGTAAAGCATGATTTAATTTTATCCTGATCAATGCAGAAGCAAAATAATGTTGACATCATTTTGAAAATGAGTGTCATAAGCTTAACCACTCAGAAATATTCAATAACAAAACAAAAAAATCAAACTAAATCAAACCAAACAAATAACTAAATGACACACAAAACACTTTTGTTGAATCTTAATATTGACTTAAGAGAATATTCTGGTAGAAATATCCTGCCTATTGCAAGATAAAACTACTCATACTCAATCTTGCTTGTTCAGAAACTTTAGGCTGTGATAAGGTTCTTTAAAAGTTGCACTTATGATACAGAGTATAAGAGAAAAAAAATTCTTTAACCGCACTTGGTATAGCACCTTGGTGGTATTCCCTGATCTGAGCTGTTGTTTCTACTTATGTGGCTATACATTTTTCATGCACAATACCATTAATAAGGATATAATCAGGAATATATGGTGTGTATACACGTGTGCACTCAGTCTTCTGAAGAAAGTTTTCCAACAGTTTAAACTATAGTGTGACATTTGATACAGTTAAGCAAATTACACTGTGTGATATTTTATCCTCGGGAACGACCTTGCTTGCAGGAAGGGTTATATTAGATTTTTGAAGTCTGGATATCTATCCTATTGACTTGCTGGAAATAGAAATGACAGTAAAAGAATCCAAGGGCAAAATACATAAGGAAGGGACAAACAATGAACAAAATGCACATGTTGAGACATCTCATTTTTATGTCTCACATCTTTTAAAATTATTGTATAAGATATTTCTAAGAGTTCTTACTGACAGTTAAGCATCACAGAATGGAAGTGTACATAAGGATACAAAATAAATATCATCAGAGCTGGGCATTTAATTCTTATTTATATCACTTTTATGTACACAAACGGGAATTAATAATACTTGTCCTTTTGTATGTGGCCTGCAATATAATGACATTACAAGGATGTTTCCTCCAAAATTAATTTTATTTGTAAGATTAAATGACAGTAGATTTGCTATTTCATTCTCTTTTTAAAATCACAGTATTCACAGCAACATTTGTATCCTGTTTTGAAAGTCAAACTGAAACAGAAGCTTTTTAATAGGAGTAAAGCACTATTTTTAATTGGAAACTGAAATAATGATTTGTACGGTTTGAGTTAATGCTTACTTTGCATTAAAACAGAAAGTAACATTATTATATATATTATTATATATCTATTATATCTAGATATTGACTACACTAGCTCTAAACTGTTCTAAATTAATTATTAAATGTGTAATGGTATGTTATGCTGTGCCTTGTTATTTCAATGTATGGTGTAAGTTCTCACATACTAAAAAAGGAAATATCAAAGACAGGGAAATCACTGTTATTTCCAGACAAGATACTGAAGGGTCTGTCAGTTCTTTAGAACTGTAATGATTTTCCCACTGAATAAAATATTATAAATTTTTAACACTTATATTTCAAAAAATCTTTGTGAAATAGATAAACTGATTTAAAATGATCACTCAAATTAAATTCATACACATTAATAATGAAACATCACCTTTCATTACAGTGTGACTAATAGGTAGCTGCTGAATAACATGCAAGTGGTTTGTATTTCAGCAAATTTGGAGTTATTTTCTTTTCAATATTTTTTCTTTTCTTTCTTTTCTCTCCTTCTGTGCAATCAAAATACTAAAAGATAGCTTCATTTTAAGGAGGAAAATAAGCTACAAACTCTGTGGTAAGTAATGATGCTGAGAAAAAGTAGTTTAGGATCCAAATTCCTTTATTTGAAAATTCTGTGTGGCTTAATAAGAATCTAGTGGATGTATCTTCAAATTCTTAACACAGCTAAGGCTCACTGTTTCTGGTAATCTGACTTGCAGTGACTTTTAAATAATGAAGAACTTAATGAATGAAGGTAGAAAAGAGGAAGAAAAGAAATGTGGTTACATATTGTATAGAAGAAAAATATTTAAAATATTAATGAATGAAGAGTGATTTAATTTTGAGGTGTACAAATGCCCCCAGAGATCTTCTATACCTCCTTGATTCAGGTACTGTATTGATACCTTTGTTGTTTGATAGCTGTATTATTGATGCAGTAATGACTTTTAGAAGATTGGTCATATTCTTGCTACCCACTACACATAAAGGTAGCCCAAATAACCATTTCTGAAAAGCAATTAACCAAAATGCGAAATCCTAAAGACAAATGGAATAGTTATAATTATTTATAAACACTTCACAAGTAATGAGACTGATCCTATAGGAGACTCCCAGAAAATTCAATAAAGTTGAATTACTTATGTCTGTTATATCATAATATTTAAGTGCCTGGCTTTTGAATATATACTTACTGTGCTCCTAAAAAGCAAGCTGAAGCAAAGTTTTCATTAGCAAACCATTGTAGTCTTTCATGTTGTACACATGCTATATTATACATGATGGGGTACTGAAGAATTCAGAAAACACTTTAGATGTTCTTTTTCTGGGGAAAAGTAGAAGGATGTAATCCACCTGAATTCTCCTGACAGCAGAAACATCAAAGGTATGAAATAAAATTCTGATAGCCATGACCCTGATTTTAGTGGTGTAGATTTTTCAGTCAGAATTTAAAGCACTGGGGTCAGATAGCAAATACCCTACAGGTTTGCTACTGTAGATGAAATTGTAAACATCATTATCTTTTCAAAGGAGTTCAAATATGACAATCATTAACTTTGTACACTCAGCACGGCATGTTAATCTGACAAGATCAATATGTTGCCTCAAAATTGCAGTGCTTTTACTGCTTATTTTGAGGAAAATAAATCTCACAAATACATTAACACTTCTGGAGTGTGAAATGAATAAATGTAATTAAAGTTAACAGTAAATATTTCCTACATCTTAGTAATTTAATACAGAAATTTAATCACTTTTATATTCACAATGCAGTATACATATCTAGAGTTGATGGAAATGAAAATAAAGGTGTAAGTTAAAGAGGTACAATTAGGTATATCATAGAGTGACACAATAAAATTTTCTGACATTTATATTCTGAAGTCCTTGCATGGTGTAGAGCTGTCTCCCAGCAGAATCCTGACACAAGTTTCACAACAGTACAGGTGAGTTTACAAGTTATGTGGAGACTTAGAAATTTTCTCAAGGACTTCAGTATGCCTTATAATCTTTTATTCATGCATGTAAAGCAAGGAAGAAAATAGACATCTGAGTTGTACACATATGCCATTTGAATATTTACTATTGTTGAAAATTAATTTCTAAAAACCAAATGGATTTTAGGTTATTATTAAAATACCACACATTATATTAAAAATCTACATATGTATCACATTTATTCCGAATTCTTTATCAAAATTTCAGTAATGAAAATGTAATTTCTTAACTGAAACCAGGGACTTATTCAGAAAATTCAAAACAACGTTGCAGTAAATTAGTACAGAAATTGAGAGAATTTTTTCTAATTTAAACTAAGTAGAAAACAACACCAAATAATACAAAATCATTTTGTTATTCCTGGCAGTTTTTCTGAGCATTTATCTTTGTATTTCCATTCTTAAATAGCTTGATGTTTGACTCATTAGAGCTGAATTAGTCCTCTCCTGCTTTGTTTTTCACTCATGACTATTTATACCAAGATCAATAAATTCCATTTACTGAGATTCTCAGTATCAGAGTATCAAGGTTATAAAAGACATATTTTGAAATTGCAACTCATATTTCTTTCCATCCAACCTTATTCACATATAAGAGCTAATTCCTGATCTGCTATTGACCTTGAGACAGATATGATTAATGCTTGTACAAACAGTTCTCCTACACAAATAGTAAAAATTAGACAAAGATGTATATTATTCATTATATTTTTTTCAGTTAAAAACGTGGGCAAAATTGCAGATGAAGATAACTTATTCTTACTGTTTTCCAGCCACTTTACTGTCCCAGTAAAATCAAAAGCTGCTAGAATAAACAAATAAAGTCCATGTTTATGAGGGTGCAGCAACAATTAATTAGATTAAGAAATATATACTACTTAGAAACATTCAGAACTACTTTGATGTGATATTTTGAGCTCTTAGACTCAGCTGAAGGCCAGAATTCCAGCTGAAGTGACAGGCTGATGCCATTTATTATCCTCATATCCAAATACTTTAAAGAAAATAAAACAAATGTCGCACTAATGCTAGAAAACTGAAAAATTAATTTCCTTTCTTTGACACTGCAGTATTCAATTCTATACAGTTAAATAATCAAGGAATATTGGTGGTTCAAGGGGAAATCTGGAAATCTGTTGCAGAACAGTTTGGGTTGGAAGGGTCCTGTAAAGGATATCTAGTCCAACTGCTGCTTCAGTGAGCAAGGATATCTTTAGCTAGGTCAGGTTGCTCAGAGTCCTCACTGTCTAACCTTGAATGTTTCCAGGGATGGAGGAAGAATGGCTGGAAAATGGTGCTGCAGAAAAGGACCTGGGATTGATGGCTGACACAGCTGAACATGAACCAGTGTGTGCTGAGATAGCCAAAGGGGCCAAATGGCATCCTGGCCTGTATCAGCCTGTATCAGCAATAGCGTGGCCAGCAGGACCAAGACAGGGATTGTCCCTCTGTACTCAGCACTGGTGAGGCCACACCTTGAATCCTGTGTCCAATCTGAGCCCCTGACTGCAAGAAAGACATTGAGGTACTGAAGTGTGTCCAGAGAAGGGCAATCAAACCAATGAAGGGGCTGGAGCACACATCCTATGAGGAGTGGCTGAGGGAGCTGGGGTTTAACCTGGAGAAAAGGAGGCTCAAGGGAGACCTCATTGCTCTCTATAACTATCTAGAAAGGAGATGGTAGTGAGGTGGAGGTCAGCTTCTTCTCCCAGGCAACCAGCAACAGTACAAGAGGGAATGGCCTCAAATTGTGCCAGAGGAGGTTCAGGTTGGATATCAGAAAGAATTTCTTCACAGAAAGGGTTTTCAAGCATTGGAACAGGCTGCCCAAGGAAGTGGTGGAATCGCCGTCCCTGGAAGTGTTCAAGAAACATATGGATGTGGCACTTAGTGCTATGTTTTAGTTAACAAGGTGATCTTCAGTAATAGATTGAACTTAATGACCTTGGAGGTCTTTTCCAACCTTAATGATTCCATAATTCTATCTGCCACCTCTCTGGGAAACTTGTTCCAGTGTTTCACCACCCTCATCACAAAATATTTCTTCCTTATATCTAGTGTAAACCTGCTCTCCTGTAGTTTAAAACCATTACACCTTGCCCTGTCACTACAGGTTGTACTAAAATCTTTCTCCTCATCTTTCTTACAAACTCACTTTAAGTAGGAAAGGCTGCAATAAGACGCCCCCAGAGTCTTCTCTTCTCCAGGTTGAAAAAATGCAACTCTCTCAGCCTTTCCTCAGAGAAGTGTTCCAGCCCTCTAACTCTTTTCATAGTCCTGGTCTGGACCTACTCCAACAAGTCAATCTCATTCCTGTGCTGAGGACTCAAGGGCGGGATGCAGTACTCCAAATGGGGTCTCTCCAGAGTGGAGCAGAGGACAGTTGGTTCATTGTTTGGAGGCTTTAAAAAAAATAAAATTACATGCAGTAAAACGGTGATGAACTTTCATGCTTCACAATGTGGAATCACAGGGAATGTTTATTAAAGATGAATAGCATCACCTATGCTTTAAGAAAAAAAAACCAAGTGGTATCTTTGTAGGGAACAGGTTGCTTTTATGGGATGTAGCATAATTAGGTACAAATCAAAAACATGTGACTAAGCATCTCAAAATATATAAGAAGCCTTTCAGACGTAGTGCGGTTCATTTTGATCCAGGTTTTATAATTTATCTTTAGTATCTAGTCTAAATTAATTTTCTCTCTACAGTTTGTGAAGAAAAGTCAGAAACTGGAAATAAAGTTCATCCTGATTATGTCTGACATCTTACTTAGGAAGAGACAAATCACTATTGACAACAAGCTTAAATTAGATACTATCTGTTGGATGACCAATGTTAAATTAGATTCATCTCTCCTTCAGTCTGTGATGGTTCAATGAGGAAGAGGCAAGAGTAAAACACTGATTTACTGCTTCTAATTAAACAACACATTTCTATAGATGAGTCAGAATAGATCTTCCATTTGCCTAAGAACAATAAGATTAAAAAAAAAATAAGAAAGAAAGAAAAGAACAAAAACCCCCTGCTCTAAGTCACCTATTGAAATAGCAGATGAATGTGTTTTCAGGATCAAAATTAGAGTGTCTACATTCCTTTTTCCTTCTGGTTCTGATACAAATTTATTAATCCCTTACTGAATTCCTCCCTTTTCCTTAAAACATTTATCAGATGAAGCTATTTAAGCTATTGTTCATTAGTTTCAAACTAACTTAATCCCACTATCATCCTTTGGGCATCAATTTCTTCTTAGAGTTCAGACAAGAGTTTTATAACACAGCAATGGCTAAGTGCTTCCAATTTACTTTTATGTCTTAATGCATTTCAAAAACTTCTAGTGTTAACATTACAAAGAGAAAGTTGAACATGGAAAGACAGAAAGGGAAAAAATGAAATTTGTCAAATAACAGGCAGGATCTTTAATGTTGAAAAGTTCAAGTATATTTACAAAAGTGATTTTGCCTGTGTCCATTTCTTCCCTACTGTCCGGCTGGCAATTTGGTTTCAGATGTGCCATTGTCATTTTTCAGCACAGAAAGTCTAACAGAGGAAGGACAATAAAAAGGGGAAAGAACAAGAGAGGTCAAGAAAATTCAAAAAAACTAGATTTTTTTGTATCTTGGACAAGTTTTAAACATGCTTTTATAATAGGCGATAGGCAGAGGTCCATTAAATGGACATGCCCTTTAAAAAATTGAAGCACATCTCACTTTTATTCTAAAGTGATATTTTCAGAGAAGTAATAAATAAATTCTGCTCATTCATAAAGGGAACATAATATGGCAACAAAAGCCTTCAAAGTTTCACAGATAATGCACATATATTTTACATGTTTTGCTTTATAGAGTTTCATATAAATTGGCAATTTTTCTTTAGTATAGTGGAGGTTCTTAAACATGGAACAACAAATTCTAGAATACTTTCATGCAACTCTTACTTTCAAGCAAATACAGGGAAACACAGTGAAGATGTGATGTTTTGGGGGTTTTATCTAGACTTTGCACACGCATAACAGGGAATCCGAATTTGTTTGTTTTTACTCCCAATACTTCCAAGCTATCTAAAAGCGTCTATTAGCAGCTGAGTTAATTATGACATCCATAATTAACAGAAATGAATGTGACCTAAATGAGATCTGTGTTTTTCTGGAGTACTGACTGTAATGAATGTGAGATACCTTAAGGAATCTTACCTAGCATTAGGCAACTAAGTTTAGCCAAACAAATTAAATGTTCATTTTCAGTGTCACATATATTCATACTGGGGAGATGGGCATCTCAGTGGCTCTAATTAAAACAATTCTTTTCCTTTATGATCAAATAAAAGGTCTTTCAAGGGCAGTTAAACTCACAAGTTTGGCATCCAGTCTAAGAATGAAGCAAATAAAAAAAAATATGCATTTCATGTGTTCATGTAAAACACTGAGAACCAAGGTGAAGGGCTTGATAATGGAAATTGCCAGCTGTTAACAGAGATTTGTAAGCCTTGAAAATAGTATTCAGTTTCTGACTAAACTTACCTATCACAAAATGTACTAGAAAAGACAAGCACAACAGAAAAGTAAACCAAAATCACTTATTAATGGCATTGTATTTATATTTCTCAATCCCATTATGCTTGCTGGTTAAATGACTGGGACTACAGATCCACCTCAGCTTGGCTGGTCATCAAAAAAATCTCTCTAAAAGATGTTAATGTCGTAGGTGTTCAGCGGTACATGTTTGAATATACCTTATATTAGATTTTGTTAGAAATGCAATTAAATTCTACTTCATTCTCAAAATATTACTCATTAGAAATGAAGATTAAGGTTTCAGAGTAGAAGATTTCATATGCAGAAAAATCTGTTTCATTTTATTATGAGGCCTGTCCTAGCTACATAAAGTACATAAAATTCAGCTTTTACTTTTCTGTCAAGAAAATTTACTATCATCTAAAACTTTTTTACAAGGAAAAAACCATGCAAAACCAAATAAATATTGAAGGAAAATGCTGATAAAGCAGCATGACTCAATTTTTAATTAAGAATATCTAATAACTGTATCTCAGTGATGTGAACCATGTTTGAGAATGCTTGGCAGCCGTTTTACTAAGGACATTTTTCAGAAAAAAGCTATTTTATTTCATTAATGCTGCACTAGTATAGGTCATATTCATTAGGTATGTAAATAGCAGAAAAAAATAGATAAAACTACTATATGATTGAGAGATCACAAGTGGTTTATCAGTTTTGGAGTAGATACTCCTTCCTGTAGTATTAAGGTCTCTGCTGGAAATAAGTACATGTACATATACATATATTTTTTTTTATTGCTATACTCTCAAAGTAAATACGTGCTGTCTCAGTTATAAATATGCAGAATATATAATCAATTTTCATTTAAAATTCTGGATGGTACATTTTAATCTTCCTTCTTCAGAGAGATAATATAGCAAACTGTATTTATAGCCCTGGTTCCAGAAACACTTTTAAACAGTGAATTTCTCAATATATCTCTGAACTGATAATTCTGGTTATTTTTTATCATGCTTTTTATTATAGATATTCTATTTTAAATGATTTTAAACATTAAGATAAATCTTTACTGAGATCAAACCTAACACTTTTTTTTATCTTGTAAATAAATATTTTGTTAATACAAGTGATTTTAGTTTTTGGACAAAGAGTCAAAAATGCATGCAATGTAATATTTTAGAATGGAATCTTTTGAAATATAAACTTAATTTAATTTGTACATGGTATAATATTGCCTCAGTCATATTTTGTGCTGTAGATAGATCTACCTGGAAAGTAAACCCTATATAATTTCACAAAACTAAGATTATTAGGGACACAAATATCTAAGAAACTCAGTTCAGCAAAATAAGTAAAGGCCACTAGACACAAAATTAAATTAGTAAGACTCAGAAAAGTAAGAAAGAACACTGAAAGAGGAAACCAGACAGTGATATTGGAGCTCACTGACTTCAGGTTTGGGTGAGATTCTTCTCATTTAGCTGTTAATATGTTCTACACAGGCATCTGCATCTAGGCTCTCTACCTCATTGTACTGGTTTTGCATGGTTTGGTTTTTGGTAGCAGGGGTGGCTTCTTTGAGAAGCTGCTGGAAGCTTTCACCATGTCAAGCAGAGCCAATCCCTGATGGCTCTGAAGATGGACATGCTGCTGGCCAAAGCTGGGCCAATTCAAGATTGTAGTAACGTTTCTGTAATAACATATTTAAGAAGAAAATCAAAACAAAGGTTGTTGCACAGTTTTCATTCCAGCTAGATAAGAGGAGGAGGTGAGAACATGTGAGGGGAAAATGGGGAAACTAAGGTCAATGGAGAAGGAAGGTAGGAGGCATCGGAGCCAAGATTCCTCTGCAGGCTGTGGTGAGGACCATGGTGAAGCAGCTGTTCCCCTGCAGCCCATGGGGATCCACGGGGGATGCCAAGATCCATGCGCAGCCCGTGGGGGAGGTGCCCACTCCACAGAGGGTGGATGCCTGCAGGAGACTGTGATCCAGTAGGGACCTGGTGGAGAGAGGGCCCTGCTTCCAGGCTGGAGCAGCCTGTCCTTGGAGGAGTGCACCCCATGGAAGAGTGACCCACATCACAGCAGTTTTGGGAGGCTGTCTGCCCGTCAAGGAGGGAGTCACATTGCAGCAGTTTTNAAGGAAGGAAGGAAGGAAGGAAGGAAGGAAGGAAGGAAATACCTCCAAGTCATGTCGGTAGAATTGTAGCAAGACATGAATTTAACGAATATTGTATTCATTTGAAATCAAGAAGATAAGAAAACAAAAAAACCCTTTGTCAACAGGAAAGGAATCTGACAATTAAGAAAGTAACATAGCTATGAAAAGAAATGAAAGACAACTCTGAAGAAAACAGTACAATAAGAAGTAATTCATTTAAATGCAATTTGAGAAATATAACAAGCTACCTATTCTATATTTCTCTATTGAGAAATATAGAATAGCTATCTAAAGATATAAATGACAAGAATTATAAATCCTCTTTTAGTGTTAGGATAGTTTATTTTCGTATTTTTATGTCAATAAAACTTCACTGGTGTGAAAAGAATTGAAACCAATAATGGTGATAAACAACAAAGCTGAAACCTTGCTTTAAGCCCACCTTCACAGGGAAAAGAAAGCCTTTCACACAGATGAGTACTAATCTGAGTGAATCACTGCCATCTATTTATTACTTACAAAGATCAAGGTTTGTTTTAGAAATCTGCACAGTATTTGAACTGGAGAGCTACAGGTGACCAATGGCACTTTAATTAGTTCAGGCTCTGGATCAATCAGTTATTTGCTGGTGCCTGACAGTTCTCATGCTTTTGACATTATTGATCTTTGTCCATTCATTCATCTTCTTTCCTTCTAAGTTGTTTGGATTCCTTAATTCTTTGTATTTTCTCTGTCATCTTTCTAATCACATGCATGTGAGTCATTGCAATAGATCTTCGTCTGTTTCATTTGTCATTTCCATGACATTCAGTAAATTCTCTATTAAAATTTTATTTTAAAGATTATTTATGTGTGGCATTGAGTTATTTTTGTTGATCAGAGATAATATCTTTGTTCAAACATTCACCATAACTGCTACATTTCTGAAGGGATGCAAAAAATACTTTTCTAACAGGTGGTGCTGGAGAACACTATTAAATGTTGCCCTAGTTTAGGAAAAATATCATTTTCTGAGGGATTGCTAGATATTCAGTTTGAAATGCAACTCAAAAATAAAATTTCTTCAGCAAATCCTGATTCTTCTTTGCTGTTTTTGAATTTTTATTGAGTGATAAGAAACTATCCACCTGTTCTACACAGGAGTCTTTGGCCACCTCTTGCCTCTCATTAGAGAGTGTTCAGTACACATGGGCACTGTTATGAAGGAAGTTGTATGTGAATGTAATAAAACTGTGGAAACAATTAGTTGAATATTATTTGGAAGAAGACCAGCTACTACTTATTGCTGAAGTCAGAATACCTATTATCTATGCTCAAAAAGAAGTAAAAAATCTAATGCCTATTAAAAAGCTTCATAAACTAGTTAAAAACCCCAGCTGCAATCCTTGAATAGTGTACATAATCCTTACAGTGTACATAATAATCTGAGATGACAATGGCACTTTGTTTTTATGAACAAGGAAAATTATCAGTATTGGTGATGGAAGAAGAATATCATCTTTGACGGCAGGTCCCTTTTTGTTCCTGATACAAAAGACCATCGCCTTAATGTTGCCTTAAGGTTGTTCTGATATCACACTTCTTTTTCTTGCTGCTTGTACTTTTCCTGTCTGTTCTTTTCTGCTATAAATGATTACATGCTCAACCTATAAAAATAATAATCCAAAGATGGGGAAAACTTTCATTTGTATCAGAATCAGACAGTACTATTAATAATGAGCCTTATTAGGCTACACTCAAGCTTTCCTTAGCTACAAAGTTCTACAATATAAGTCACTGAAAAAGCAAAGAAAATAATTATGACCTTATCAGTTCCTTCCAGCATGACTCTCATCTCTGCTTTTATTTTTAGAAGAGATGGGAAAGGATTCATGACATTTTAAACTAATATTGAAGTCAATTTAAAAGGGTTAACAAACCATTCTATAGTTGGGATTGTGGAGGAAAGACAGACAAAAGATGGAAATATAGATATCTACTTCCAGTCTTAATTTGAAAGAATTTTCAGGCAACAGCACCAGTCTTTTCACTTGTTTATCATCCTTGACCTTGTTTGTGTGTATATAGATATATACACACACAAACACACACATATTTGAAATATTATTATAAATACTAATGCTTACCCTGATAAGCTTGAAAGCTGGGGGAAAGGCAAATCAGATTCTTTTGACTCTTTTTACAATTATTATGTCAATCTCAATAACAATGTTAGGTTTCTAATATTCCAGTGAAAATCTTAAATATTTATTGTCACTTCTTTATGTAAGCCACGTTTGCTACTTGCCTTTATTTAAAACATAGAGAAAGAAAGAGAAAAAAAACCAGCATACACATCTGTTGCTTTATTATAAAAATTTAGTGGGCTAGATTTCATGCACAAAACAATAGGCACCACATTGTAATAAAGTTTAAACTTTGTTTGCATATGTACTGAACTGTTTTTCTTTCAAAGGTAACAAATTTAGTTTGCTAAATTATCTACTGCACTGGAGAGAATAAAATTTCACAGATCTTGAATGACAGCAGAATTCTCAAAATAAACTACATATCTTCTGAGAGTATACATTGTCCTGGTGGGCCAAGGCAATATATGCTATCTTTTCTCCGAAGTCAAAAAGATTGAATGTATTCTAACTATCCTCCATTTTAAAGAATAGAAGTATCTTTAAAGCTGAACAGTTTCTTAACCAAGGGGAATATTTTCTTAACACAGAATAAACCTGGATCCTTTTTTGCTTTTAATAGTATCAGCATGTCCTCAAAATGTCTTTTTAGAAAAACCTGTTAGTGCAGCGAGAATAATTTACCAGTCCATTTTTATAAAGACATGACAAAGTATTATGGCACCTGACCACTGTGAATAAAAACACAGTTAGACATTAAATTAATGAGACTGGCAATAGATCTGCTTCCTACTCACCATTTTCAAATTTACTTTGTAGTCTCCTTTAAGATGGCGCAGGATCGTATCTATTAAAACAGCATACCACAAATATTCTGAGAGGAAAAAGAGTTCTGATGCTGTTGGGTAATATGAATAATCTAATTGGTTCAAGTGTTTTTGCTGCAAACCCACAAACATATTTTTCTCCTTTTAATTATCTTCATCTTCTTATGAGAACTTTGGATCTACAGTGATGTCTATTTTAACCAGTGGAACATTGATTTACTGTAAACCTGCTTGAAGCATTACAAATAAAGCAACCCTAAGATGTGGAAAATAATGAATCAAACTGAATTTTCTTTTTCAGAGATGCCATATTATTCACTTCTGTCATGCAGAAGAGAACTCCATTCTGATATCCTGATATAAAACTAATTCATATTTAGCAGTGTGGCAGAACTGGGCTGCACAAAAAATGACAAAAAATGTTCATAGCACAATCACATCTCCTAAGGTATTCCTATCTTTGTAATTATGTGTCATAAGCACATATTTCTCTCTCTCANATTATGAGTGTTTATTTCTATGTCCGTCCTTTAGTAAGGAATTCTTCAAGTATTGTATGAATGAATAAAAATAAACCTAAAAATATTCTGCATCATTATGCCTACAACATCCTGTTGAAATTTAGCATTATGAGATATAGAATGGTCAACAAATAGAGGAAAATTGATCTATTTTAAATCTAACACTATTAATTTGTACAGGAGGATTAGAAGAAAAAATCCAAGAGGGACATACAGTACAGTAAGTCTCCAGAATTAACAACATTAAGAGCACCTAACTTTGGTTTTGGACAAGGTTAAAGAAACTAATGGCTAAGGCTAAAGAAACTGATATCTTTGAGGGTTGGGGTGTTTGTGTTTTTCTGCTATCATCATCCGATCATAAGTTTATATAAAGTATATCCAATCCATCTCAAACCAAAACTTTTTTTTTAAATTAATATAGGGATGGCTACACATTGAAAAAAATATCTCAAGACAAAGAGATAATGGATTTGCAGTTTTCATGTTTTTACACACTCCATTTAATGAATGTCCATTAACAAAATACCTTCTTAAAAGATCAGTTGTGAAAGGAATTTCTCCCTATTAGTATGTTTCTTATTGATACAATAAGTCAATACTGTAATTATCATATGGCACACACCCATTAAGTCTTCATGCTTTCATATAGTCAATAAAAAAAACCCTCATGAACAGAATGATTGTAGACTTTGGTTATCCTATGTTTGCATTTTTTTAAAACTTTTGATTCTACCATTTCCAGCAGTGGGGTTGTATAAAAAGAAGTAGAAAGAGACAGATAACTATACTTGAATATTAAGAAAAGTGTGACAGCTATTCCTGGGGGTTTTTTGTCTCCATCAATAAGAACTTCATACATAGTAAAGTGTGTATTACTGCTGCTCATACACAAACTGGCAAACAAATGTTTATATATTCTGAGGAATATATGAAAAAAAATGCTCAGTTTATCTTAGAAAGAGAGTCAGAATCTTTTCCTTCAGCACTGCCTTTTCTTTAGTATTTCTAGCACTCTTGTGTCCATTCTGTCTAGTTCCATTTGCTTTCTCACTCAGCCTGTCCATCCCTCATTTGCTACACCTTTCATTCTTTAACCATTGCCCTGTTGTTGAAGGAACTGCCTGTGTAGTGGGAACTTGGAAAGGAAAATTTACAGCTGCTAAAATTACCTATAGTATTCTTTTTCTGAGGGATAGGTCTCCATCTATGAAAAATATGCAGATTTTTAAGATTTTCATTACTTTTTACATCATGGTTTTATATCTAACTGTATGATTATTGAAACACAGAATGGTTTCACTAGAAGGAACTTTAAAGATCATCTGGTTACAGCCCTGTACCATTGGCAGAGACTCCTTGAACTAGGCCTGGATGCTCTGGACCCCATCCTACTTGGCCTTGAATTCTTCCAGAGGTGGGACATCCACAAATTTGCTGGGCAAATTGCTCCAGTGCCTCACCGCCCTCCTTTTTTAATTTCTTTCTAAAGAAAGTAAAGAATTCCTTTCTAATATCTAATATAAATCTACCCTCTTTCAGTCAAAAGCCATTCACTACACAGCTTTGCAAAAAGTCACTCTCCAGCTTCCCTTTGGGGACTGCAAAGTCACAAAAAGGACACCCTGGAGCCTTCTTTTGTCCAGGATGAGCAGCCCCCTCACACAAATCTCAGTCTTTTCTAATAAAAGAGGTGCTCCATCCCTCTAATTATCTTTGTGGCTCTCCTCTTGACTTGCTCCAACAGGTCAATGTCATTCTTGTGCTAAGCACCCCAGAGCTGGATGCAGCACTTCAAGTGAGTTCTCACCAAAGTGGAGTAGAGGAACAGAATCCTCCCTCTCTCCCTGCTGCCCACACTGCTTTTGCTGTAGGCCAGGACAGGTTTGGCTTTCTGCGCTGAGTGCACATTTCTGGGTCATGTCCAGCCCACATCCACCGGCACCCCCAAGTCGTCCTTGGCAGGGCTGCTCTCAATTTGTTCGTCTCCCAGCCCATATAGTTACATATTGCTGCAGTATTTTGCACTTGGACTTACTAAATTTGGATTCCCAGGGGCTACCCCTTCAGCCTGTCCAAGTATCTTTAGATGCTTTGTTTTGTAAGAGAATGAAAGAGATCTTGCAGCCATGTCACCACTGCACATAGGTGCAGCTCTGAAGTTAATTGGTACAACTGTACACTGATGAATTGCATCCAACGATGGCAAAACCAGTTATTTTTCTTAAAAGGCTTCATATATTTTGCTTCAGACTCCTGAGTAGAAGTTCTTGACAACTTGAATACAAATTAACACTCCAAGTATCAACTTTATCAGCCTTTTAATGTACAACAGGAAGTACTTTTATAATGTCCCGATACCTGGAATAACTAGTTTGATAACTTTCCAAATAAGAACAATGAAATTAATTTCCCACTGACAAGAAAAACTAGTAAAGTGGGAAATGCATTGTTGAAGAGCAATTTCAGTATCTAGCACACTGTCTCAGATTCATAGGCAGCTGACAGAAGAAAGCAATTCTGCGTGTAATCCATACAGAACCTTATGTTGCTGTTTACATTTCTTGTTCTGCAAGAAGTTAAAGGCTTGTACTACTAGAAATATGATCAAAACAACTCTATGAGAGTGCCAGCATGTACAGGACAAGCAGTTTCATGACAATTGGAGTTAAAAAAAAAAATCTTCTGTATCTAGTTCTTAATAACAGTTGAAAAGATAATATAGTTTCTTTTATCTCAAGATTTAGGAAATAGAAGAATGTCAGTACTAACCATCATCTCCAGGAGCCAGAACTATTTGAAATACATATATTCAGTTACTTCTTAATAAGAATTATCATCTCTGAATTATAAATGCTTATAACTAACTTTTGTTCGATTTTAAAATGCGCTGTTAACATCTGTAATTCAAAGTTAATTTTTTAAAATATGGAATGCACTCCTGCATCGGAAAGATACCTTTCCTCCATTTCCATGTTTTTCTTTACTTTGCAGGGCAGGAAAAACTAGCCAGTTTGGAATGCTCAGCATGGGCAGGAGTCTGAAACTGTGTCAAGTGAGATCTGAAGCTCCTCCTGTGGTGAAATCCATCAGGTCTTACAGTCTAATTTATCTGGGAATCAGAGATGCAAATCCTACCTGAGAATGAACCTCCTCCTCAATGTGGACACATGGTCACTTCCTGAGAGCTTACCTCCTCTCAGGAAGCAGCCTAGCTGCTGTTTTAATTAACATCAATTTGAAATAATTAAAGTGCAATATGTGCAAAGAGTTTTTTCTCATTAAACCTAAATAAGAAAATAATTTCTTTATTAAATACATTGCTTCATTGCAGAGAAAAGCAACTGTTATTTCTTCACTTATTCACCAGTCATTTGCTGCATCATTTAATTTGGACATGATGGCAAATTGAAATAATAATAATAATAATAATAATAATAATAATAATAATAATAATAATTTTAAAAATACAAAGCCTATGCACAAATGGCCACATTTAGAGTAAGGGTTCTTCTCTTCAGAATAATTTCTCCACAGTAATGTCCCATTAGCTGAAAGAGAGTTCCTTTTACTTGACCTCATTATACTTGTTCTCAAAGAAATTATCACAAAAAGAAAAACAGCGTTTGGTTTCAGTTTAGTATTTTCTCTCATAAGTAGTTGTTTTATATTTCAATTTAATGAAGTGCAAGAGCACTTGTTAGTTGCTGATAGTCATGCATATTATAACAAATCTTAATTATGTTTAGCCATTTACTCCTTTTATGAAAAAAGAAAAACAGAAACAAATTTAACTCTTGTTCAGATATGTCCTTAAGCCCAAGCACAAGTTCTACATTCTCAGAGACTAATTAGAAATCAAGATGGATTTAGATAAAAGTAGAAGTACAAAGTCAAAGATTAGCGTCAAACCACATAATCTTTGTTAGGATTTAGCAAAGTAGAATCATGTATTTGATGATTCCCATCACTTTCTGGCAGGTTTATAAATGAAACTGTCAGTGGAAGAAGTATTGTATGAGATACAAATAACTGGAAAAAGCAGTCCGTCTGAAATTTGTCTGCTTCACATTCATAAACTCCTAAAAAGCCAAACCCTGGACTATAGCAAAATAATTGCAAATGACAAAGGAGAAAAGCAGTGGTTAACCTAAAAATTCAAAGGTCAGACCTATGATTGGAAGAAACACTTCAGTGTGTTTGTTTGAGGCAATATTTACACAGAAATTCAGCAGTATAAATGTATGAAAGAGATCTCACATGACGAAGAAAGAGAAGGAGGAGAAAGGAATTTTAGCGCGCAATGCAACATTTCCTCTTTCACTTCCATGCAACTACATGGTATCACTGAAATGCATTCTTGTTTCTTAGTCTGTTGCACACAGCTGAAATTGCAAGAACAACATTTAACACGGATCTCTTTAAAGTTACTTGTTTGGTTTTTTTTTTAATTTTATTCTTCATTTTTGGGATTTAAAATTACAGCTCAAATGTATTTTTGATACCAAAACAATGCAACCATGATTTTTTAGTTACTCATCAATAATTTCTACCATAGGAAGACAGTTAAAAGCTCACTAATTTTTTAAGATATGAAATTAGTCTTCAGGTAGAAAGAAGATTTTTGTGCTAATTTAATTTCTAACATTCCACTTAAGAAAATTATTATTTTCCTGAATCTTGACAGATCCAATATTCTTTCTTGTATGCTCATTTTTCAGAGTTAATAGATTGTTCAACCTTGATTTCTGTAAGTACTATTTGATCCTTTTCTTTAGTTATTTTTATATAAATAGATTGCCTAATAATAATTTGATCTTCCCAATTTTAGAAGTTTTATATTAACAGAAATTCAAATGTGTTTCATTAGTCCATTGATTATTGTCATGACATTTCACATATTAGAACTTTGTAACTTTTAAGTTTACAACAAATATTTTATTTATTTTTTTTTTTATTTTTTTATTTTTGATTTATTTTATTTTATT
>VXBC01001513.1:0-145826 GCA_013399945.1 Ploceus nigricollis
TTTATTTTATTTTATTTTTAATAATCATCTACTGTTATTTTTATGATCCTCTTTAAAGTTTCTGGCAACCTTCATATACAGCACTGAGTTTTCTTGAGCATTTTGCCTAATTAGTTTGCAGAGGACTGACAGCTGACATGACTTCCATTAATCAATTCTGATACTCTACATTAACTTTTCTTTTACCATGTGTATTAATTCAGTGCTGAGGGCCTGTCAGGAAGTGGTTGAGAATCCCTCCGGGATTGTACATTTGCTTGAAACTGAAGCGTAGGAAGATAATAAATCATGTGAATTTCTGACACTTCTCCCCGTTTGTCATTAGGCTTTTGAAGCAATTAAAGTCTGACAGTTCAGCCACACAGATACACTTGTTTTACTCAAAAATGAAATGCAAGAATTGTTTTTTAACAAACAGAATCTTTGGGGTTTTTCCTGGATTTTCAGGTGCATTGATAAACAACTCGTTTCCCTGCTTCATCAATTGTAGTCTATTTCATGACAGGTCTTTTTCAGTATATGAATTTTCACTGCTTTTTTATTTTTAATAATAATCAGGAGAATTGATAAATGATAGAAAGTAATAATAATAAAAATAATAATCGCAGCAGCTATCATCAGTGAGAATTTGTGTTTTATCTTATTTTCATTATATAAAGTCAGAAGGATTAAATTAAAACAACTTTGTGGCAGAATGTCCCATAGAACCTAAGGGAACTGAACACCCATCTTCAGTGTGACTTAGATATCTAGCTTCTTTCTAAATTTTCCTTCTTCAATAAATGCAAGAACTCATAAAATAGAAATATGACAGTCATGGCTTCTGCATCAGCAAGCTGATGACAAAGTTTTCCTTTCTTGCTCATTATTAAGATATGTTCTCCGGTTTACCTCAAATATATCAGTTTCTTGGACTGAAAGAAGTACAAACATATAGGTTCTGGACCCTGTGAGCTTCCCTTCTTCTCCCTCCATGCCCCTCTCCTTGGTTCTCTTTACTTAGCTGAACTACTAGAAACAGATCTTATAAATGGGATTGAGATCTAGGCTCAGATAAGGTACATCACCTTCTCTCCCTCTCTCTCCCCAACCTCCCCTTCTCCCTCCAAATCAAATTTTTGTATATTTAAGCAGTTATAAAAACATTTAAGGTATGAATTTACACAGTCAAAAAGATGTGTAACTCAAAATATTTTTCTAAAAAATAATATTGAGTAATTGAGTTACTCTTGGATGAGAATATCTTTGTGTAGATTTAAGTCAGCATTCCCACAGCAAAACATGTCATTCCCACTGGCCTTTAGATAGACTTTACATCCTAGCCAGCCTACAATTTACATGACTGTTTTAGGAGTCACTGCACTTGGACTTTTGCAGATCCAGTGACTGTCACATTATTTCTTGTGTTTCAGCTGGAAAATGTCTCTCATAACATAATGTCAAATTGAATTTCCAGTATTGACAGGAAAAGACATGAGGACCTCTTAAGATCCAAGAAAATCTGTCCCATTTTACAGAAAGGATCTTTACTAAAGTATATTTACATAGCAGCACTTTTGACACATACATATATTTCAGGATAGAAAGGTGACCATCCAAAAAAAACCTTACCTCATGTTCCAGAAGCAATTTTTGTTGAAAAGGAGTTCAGTAGAGTCCTGGTCATAATCTAACAGTTTGACTAAAAAAAGTTATTATTTATGACTCAGAGGAGAAGATTGTTGAAATTATTAAATCTTTAGCATTAATTGCAAACAAAAGGAAATACAGTTAAAACACCAGAAAAGAATCTTCAAAAACTACCCAGCAATTTTAAAGTTTGATATTCACAGAATCACAGAACAGGTCAGGTTGGAAGAGACCACAGTGGAACATTGGTCCAACCTCCCCGCTCAAGCATCATCAAGGATCATCCTGGAGCACATTGCATAGGAGAGTGTCCAGATGATTCTTGAATATCCCCAGAGAGAGACACTTCACAACCTCTCTAGACAATCTGTATGCACAATGTTTTTGACAGGAAACAGATTTTTTTTAAAAATTCATGTAATTTAACTCTGTTGTAAAGAAATTATAGGAAAACATTCCTATGGCTACTTTCTTTGCTTATTAGTGAAAATGTGTAGCCTAGTAGATAAAACTAGTCTGTGTCACCTGCAAAGAACCTTGAATATATTAAAAAAAACTCCCCAAAAACTTCAGCATATGAATTAAGAAATAAATGTTCAAGAACCCCTGAAACTTCACTTAAAAGAATAAACAGTGAACAGTCATGTGGAAAAATACTCAGATCATAGCCTTACACTGATTCACCCACAGAGCTGATGCTATTGGAGCCCTATTGATCAGCTATGTTTTGTATGCCATTCTCCAGCCCTACTCACACAAATATGATCAGACTAAATCACTAGATGTGATGGGAAAGGTGTTTGAACTTTTTCCCTCCTGCAAATAATTTGTTGGAGTTTGTGATATTACTTGAGTAATTAAGAGTCAATTATTCAGGTGAATAAGAACATGAAAAACTGGAAATCAGTTGCTTCGCTAGAAAGGGAAAGATCAAGATTATTTATAAAGTCTACAATTTACAGAATATTTGATTTGATAATAATTTAGAGAAGCTGAGCTAGTTTGTATTTTGGATGGGAGCATTAAATGATGAAAGCAGCTAATTAGGGCATGCTAATTGATGTGTAAAAGGGAGACCAATGTGACAATGGACAATATACTCCAATCTCAAATCTGGTTGTAAGGCATGATTTACGTTCACACTGGCTTGTAAGAGCAAAGAGCTACAGTTAACCTCACTGAGAAGATACACTTGTCAATAATATGCCAAAGGAATAGATGCCATTTTCATAGCTAAGTTTTGAGATTTACTTTGAAAGTAATTTTCAGCATTTGTTTCAGTCTTACAGTCCCCAGTGACTCAAAAAAAAAGCATTTGCTTCTCTCATCAGGTTGAGACACTTTTGAAATCAGATAGCTAAAAGTGAAAACATCTCCCACACATAGTCAGAGACATGTCGCTGCAATAGGGAATTGGGGGACCTAAATTTATGTGCTTTTCAAAAATGGATATCTCAGTGCAAATAATTGGCAGTGATATACAGACTAATTGGTTGAGGGCAACCAAATGCAATTTGGACTCAGTGTGCTTACCCTTCTGTGGGGGCAGTGGGGCTGCAGTGGAACTTGGATGCACAGGGCATCAATTTTTTAAAGAAAAAACCTGAATATCAAATGTAGCTGTTTTTTTTTAATCAGATAAATGGAGGTATTAAATATGCAATTGGAAAGTTTCAGGAACATTTATTTCAGACATGTCTGGGGCCTTTGAAACAAAATTTAATCTCTTTAATAAATCCCAAGTAATAATTCCAGCTATCACAGTTATAAGAAGGTTTTTACTTCAGATCGATGGAATTGCTTTGTATGGTTATGCAGCCAAAAAGATACTAACTCTTTAGGCTGATAACAGAGCTGAGCTGTGGAGCCCGAGAACCGCTCTGTTGACTTCAGTCGGGTCTGAGCTTTCTGTAGAATTGGGAGCTGATGAACTGAAAGAGCGTCTCCAGGTAAGCTAAAAACACCTAGGACAACAAAAACTGAAGCACACAAATTCCCTCCATGAAGAAATAGTTATGGTGTTTATTGCACTTTCAGTGCCTACTCTAATTTTTACAGTCAGGGTTGGGTTATCTACTTTTTCTTATTTTCCGTTTATTGTCCATGAATGGTAAATACTAAATGTGATATTTTATTGAAATGGTAATAATTTGTAGAACCATCAAATCTTGAAGTGCAGTGGCACTGAATTACATGAACCTAGAAATATAGGTTATAGACATGTTTCTTAGGGAAGACAAAATCCTAGAATTATTTTCCTTTTAAATGTATACATTACTGACTCTGTTAATGTTCATTATTCCAGTTCTAATCTACTTCAGAAAAATCTGTATCCTGGAGGAGACACCCTTTGATCAAACCTAATTAAACCTTTCCATCAGCTTCTTCAGCCTAATAGAAGAGAGTTCTGAGCACCTGGAGAAACTGAACTTCTCTTCAAAAGCTTTTGGAACATAATTTGATTCAGTCAAAGCGATCTCCATAATCCTTGGCAAAAAAAAAAAAAAAAAAAATTCTGAAGTGTTTCAAAAGGAGTGAGGTTTAGTTTTTTTACTGTCAGCTAGGAAGGTGTAGGGAAGTTACATTTACCAAATAAATTTTATAAAGCACAGAATGGTTAGAGTGTATACTTCTTCCACAGAGCTGAAATAACATTCTTTTGAAAAAGCAAATGCAAAAATTGAAATAACAAAATAATATTTCTTAAACACTGGCTTTTTCTTAAATACATGTATTTTCTTTAAGTTGCCAAACTGGTTATGCTTTTTTTATTAGTACTTTATTGTACTCAAAGGCGATCACTCCAGAACAGAATCTAAACAAAACAGTTGAGTGGATGTAAGCACAGTTTTTTCTTATGGTCATTTTACCTGGGACATGTCTGAAGACTTTTAGCAAGAGTGATGGTAAAAGGAAGGTGAAATAACAGTTGTGGTTACTCACAGTACTGTGAGAACTCTTCCTCAGCAGAGAAAAACAAAGCACGCAGTTAGAAGACGTTTCAGGATAGACTTTGGCTCACATTAGGAGCAGCTTGCACTTGTGGCCAAGTAAAGGGAATTAAACCCCTGTGAATTACGTGTACAACCACATTAGAGCTAATTTCTGTTGCCTCAGCAGTTATACTGCTGAGGTTACAATGATGTAAGGAAGGCTAATTGAGTGGTCACAGTATAAGAAGATACTGCTCAATGTCTGAATCACAGTAATTGAAATGATTGTGTGAAAGCTTAGCCCTCCACTGTCATGAAGAAGGCAATTTAGCTAATACCACCTCAGCCTGGCAGTCTCAAAATCTCTATTGTGTAGCCTCAGATACAGAATGAGTTTGTTTGAGGCAGTGGGGGGAAAGTAATTATAAAAGGCCTGACTTTGTTTTTTGCATCTGTAATTAACAAATTCAGACTGAAAAAAAGTCAGAAGTAGAAATAGTAAATGATCCTGCTCTGCCCCAGGCAGGTGGTTAAGGAGGTGTGAGAGAGAGATCGTGCAGGGTTCTGTCTGGATCTCAGTAGGCAAGGCTCAGTAATAAATGGCTTAATAAAATAACTGTTTAGACAGAATAAGAAGAATATTATAGTTAGTGGTATATCTTATATCTCATGACAATATGAGGCTGAATTTATGCCAGTGTAGGAAAGCTAGTAAAAATTTGTAATCCAATTAAAAACAATACTTCTTTGCAAGAAGATATTAAAAGATTAATATTTATAAATTATAAAAATATAATGTATTCTTGTTATTCCTATGTCTCTGTGTTCTCTGAAAGGATGAAATGATGATAGAAATATAGTAAGCGTGGTGTGCGACTGTCGGGAATGAATGCTGTGCAGAACTCCATGATATCGGAAGGCTAATTAATTACTTTATTATACTATATTATACTAAAACTATAATAAAGTATATTACACTAACAAGAACTATCACTAAGTCACTAACTAGAAAAAACTGTGACTCTCTCTGCTGAGAGTCCCGACACAGCTGGATCCAATTGGTCATTGAATCCAACCAACCATCACCAGAATCCAATCAAGCAATCACCTTGGGTAAACAATCTCCATACCACATTCCACATGGGCACAAACACAGGAGCAGAGAATAGAGATAAGAATTGTTTTGATCATTCTTTTCTCTGCTTCTCTCAGGAGAAATCCTGAGAAAGCTAAGTCTCTTTCTGTTCAAAGGGCATGTGAATACCACATAGAAATGGATGGTGAAAAAATAGCTGAGCTACCTTGAAAGGAGACTAATGCTGGAAGTACCTTGAAAGACTAATGTTAACTGTTTGCTTTCAGAAGCTGGTTTCCTCTGTAGTCTCCTTCAATTAGCATGAAACCATCATGGAGATACAATTATACTTCATTAGGGACCCATGAATCCAGGAAATGAAACAGTCCATTCTCTGTAGACACTGCAGACAGTGACAAGATATTTGCTTTGTGGATCTAATCTGTTTTGCTTATGTCCCAGCCATGGATTGCAGCTGTTCTTACAAAGATTGTCTAATGGGTTTTTTTAGCCATATTTTGTACTTGCAGGAAAATTACTCCACCACTAACCGTTTCTGTTGTGGGGTTTTTTTTGGTTTTGTTTTTTTTTTCCCCTAAAAAATAAGTATTTCATAGGAAGATGAGAGATAATTCATTTTACAGGAACTCAGCATGTTACAGTGGCAAATGCCTCTGATAAAGTTATGATTTATGAACTTCTCAGGATAAAAAGCAAGAGAGTGACTTATGGTTATCTTTCAGCAGACTGAGAAAGCCACAAACTAACTGGCAGCATGCAAAGTTTAAAAATTGCTCACAAAGTCTGAACAGATTGTTCTAAACTTTTTGCTCTTCTGCATTCATCAAGGCCTAGTGCTTTGTTTGGAAAGAAACAAATTCATTCTCAGAAGCTGAGTCATTTAACTGAATTTTCATTGGCGTGTTCAGGCACTAGTGCTTCAGAGTATTGTCCTTAATTAATGACTTCTGGAAGGAAGACAAAGTAGAATGAAATTAGAATAATTCAAGATTCTGACAGTAATAGTTTGAAAGTCAGCTGCTAGAGGGTTTTTGAATAGCTCATGAGAAAACAAAGATTCTGTCACTTTAAAAAAACTTCAAATGTTTCTGTGAAAATTAGAGACATGTGTTTGCACATGACTGTATAAAGAAGTGATAGGTAGGTTGTTTAGCCTGTCACATATCCACAATTGCTGAATTTATAGGCACAGGTTGAATTTTCAGGCTGGAGATGTCAGGCAACCAATATGTATTTGCTGTGGTAGATATTGCTAGCTGGGAGTTTTCAGGTGAAAATCACACAACAAAAGTCAGTAAAAGAAACATTTTATTGCCAGCATATGCAGATTTTGGAATGGATGGATAGGATTTCTGCTCATACTGAGGACCTGCATAACCAGTGTAACCAGTAACACAACACCAGGGTGTGGTACAAAGAGCCAGGATGTGGGGGAAAAAAAAAAATCAGGCTTTAAAAATATTTTTTTACTTCAGATTCAGACTGATTTCTCAAACTTGTGCATCCTGAGTGAGAAACCTAACTGTGGCAATTAAACTAATATATTGATCTCAGTATCACTCTTCACTGGTTTGCAATATTAATTAGGCCACCTTGAGACAGGACAGCTACTTGTCCAGCATTGATGTTCCTGTCATTGCTGTGGGCTACACAGAGCCAGGGCTTGCAGCATGGTATGCTCTCTTCCAGACAACTAATTTGGCAAGCAGTTCTTCTGTGACAAGCAGGCTCGTTTTCTGTCTCCCATTTCAAAAGGCTCTGGCTTTCCTAACTTCTAGAGGAGCTTTTTTTTGAATCCTGAAATTTACATTGAAAGAGTAACCACCTGTTTCCCCAGGTGCAATGGTTGTGTCTCAGAATTGAATCTTGCCAAGAGACAGCTGCTACAGCTTTGGTTGAAAGCTGTGGGTAGGTACTTAGCACATCCACAGAAGGAAAGGAGTCAGAAGAAAGACATTTCTGAGAGAAATTTGATGTGCACCATGTTGCAGCAATGAGATTTTTTTTTTTCATTGCTCTGGTGGGAAAAATGATGCTTTTTTCCCCCCACTGGAAAAAACTACAAGGCAAAAATTTTTTTCATGCCTATGTCGCTATTCCTGGACCTACAAGTCTCTCTCTTTCTGACTCTCTCTTTACCCTCATCACTCTCCATCCCAACCCTCAGCTTCAGTTCTAGAGCACAAGAAAATATGTGTGTCTCCATTCAACAGAGAAGTTTAAGCTAATGCTTAGATCCTAATGACTGTTGGACAACAATATGCTGAAGCATATGGAGCATGCTGGGCTAAATCAACATTTCAATAAAGAGAAATGGTGGAGTCAATAAAGTAACATTGGTGTCAGTGAGTTAAAAAAATGGAGAATGGAATTAGGCTAAGAAAAAATATGCTTCATTATTTTCCTCAGACTGTTGTCTAAGCAGATTCACTCCAACCTCTTTCTCCTTATATTTTTTTTTTAGATTTTATTAGCTTTTCATTAGTTTTATTTTGTAAAAGGGGAGAAGGTTGTTACCTCTCTGATGCTGCGTCATTTCTACATGAGTAGATTTTTACAACAGTATAGGTTTCTGTTCCCAAGAAAGAAAGAAAGAATCTCTGACCTCTGCTTCACAGAGTAATACTGCCCTGTTTTGTGGTATTTTTCGTTACACTCCCTCTGCACAACAATATGAGCTGGGATGAGTTTTGCAGTCAACCTTTGAGTTTTGTGTTTTGACACATAGAACAGAAAATAATAATGGCTTATGGGGAAAATGATGTTCAGAATATGTGGTCATTCTTCTAGAAACTCTTTAGGACGGATAAATCCTAAGTCTTCATGTAAACATAGGAAGAAGCAGTGATGTTTCAGCTTCACAGTGGAGATCTGTCTGAATTTAGGGTCAAGGGCTGGCTGCACTTGAAGATACATAGGAGAGAACAGAAGTGAAGAGATGGAAAGACCCAATCTGAACTTTGGGAGACAGAGACATTGAGATATGTGATTGCTTTGGAAGAAAACTTTTGGCTGTACACTTACAATTTTTTTGACTTTCACAACGTGGCTTTCTTTCTTTCAAATATTATATAAATTTTGAAGATATAAAATCTGGTTTTCTCTGAACAATGAATTATTCTCAAAGGAGCTAAAGGAGGTCTCCAAATCAACAACCCCTGTTCTTACAGGGGACTTCAACTTTCTGGGAACACCACTGAAGTGGGAACATTTCAGCATAGCTGGGAACACCACATAGCTGGTACAAACAGGTCCAGAAGACTCCTGAAATACCTGGATGATAACTTTGTGGTGCAGATACTAGGGGAGCTGAATAGAAAAGATGCCTCCTTGATCTGCTGTCTGCCAACAGGGAGGATCTTGTGAACAAAGTGGAGATTGGTGGCCATCTTGGCCACAGTGACCATGAAATGATTGAGTTTAAAATCTCTGTTGAAAGAAGGAGAAGTGTCAGGAAAACCAACTCTGGACATGAAGAAAAAAATCTTGAAATCCTAAACATTTAAAGTTTTACATTGCTTTTGATTGGGCTAAGTAGTATAATGTGCATTTTGATAGATGAAAATATTGTCCTTAATGCCAAACACTTTACATGAATCATCGAAATTTTAATAGGTGGTATGGCATGAATTTCAATAAGTACAATACCTGTAAAAATAAAGAATTTTGAAAAAAAATTGGAAATTCTTGATATGACAAAAGTGCCCATTGTGGAAAGAGCAGGAGGAATAGCATACATTTGCTCTAAAATAAATCACAGCATACAGTTTCCCCCATCCTGGAAGTAAGGAAATTTTTTTATGCTGCTACTTATTTCTACTTAACTTGTTTTCTTTTCATAGAGGAGAATAATTTTTGATAATTTTTTTGTGTTTAAAGTAGCCTCATCAAAGTTGTTTTAATTTTGTTTCTGCTTAGGATAGTTCAGTTCTTATATCTATGGCTAGCACAAAGCAACCACACTGTCTAATGGGGATCTTTGATAAATCTATTAATGAAGTAAACAAGATTGTCACTGGAAGAAAGGAAATGTTTCTAATGTTCTACATTTTATAAATCCTCTTGCTCAGTAGGTTGTGAACTTGCCATAATTTTATACACTTAAGATGTATTTATGACAGTCAAAGAGCTGAAACTCCTGTTAAGTACAGGAGTTATAGAAACCACCACAGATTAGACAATGCAAATGTACATTTTTGTTTATTTGTGTGGCTTGAGAATTAAAAGAAGCATTATCACTCAGAAGACTGGAAGAAGGTGAAGATACCACAACAGTTCATTAATAAAATAATCCTATTTACAAATCAGCAAATACTAAAGGAAACGTTCCATTTGCCTCTCTAGAGCATCAGTTTTAGAAATTTAAGAGAAATGAAACCCCTAGATATAAGATTGTGATTTTCTTTTACAAAAAATGTCATATTCAACACCATTCTATTCATTACAAAAACTGGACCAATCAAAAACTTTTATAATTGGAGAACACCATTGTTCAGATGTCAAACACAGGGGCTAAAGTAAAAATATAATCTGTTGAGAAATGACTTCTTGTTTTGGCTTTGGAAAATCATATCTTAGCTGCAAAGTAGGTTTTAAGATATATTCGAGTACTATCCATGTTTTAATTTTGTTTTTTGTACAGCATACTAGGTAGTAAAATACTGCAACGTAAAATGTAAATGACAAATTCTTTAAGTAGAAAGCAAAGTGCATTTTTTAATGTTCTACATTTAAAAAGTTAGTAACTATCCATAAATCTATTAAACAAACTGTTAAAAGTAAAATAAACTTTTTCTGATCTCAAATGGCTGTGGATTTTGGATCTCCTATTGTCTAATGCCAGTGAAATTGAAAATCCTTCTCATTTGAACTTCAGAAATATCTCAAAATATTTCACTTGTTATTTTACTGGGGGGAAAACTCCTTATCAAACAAAATTTTCTCTTCTGAATATTGCTAGACCTTAGTTGTCTTGTGTATTACATTGCTGAGACATAGAAGAGCTAAGTGTTCATGAGAAGGCTCATGATTTTAACATGAAATAAAATCTCATTGAGCAGGCTTATAGTCTGAACAAGAGGCAAAGAAATTGTTAAAAACATATTATTGCAACTGATCATAAGTACTTAGCAGCCCATGAATATACTGACAGCGCCTGAAAATATTGACAGGAATGGACTTATATTCCCAAAATAAAAAGAAGTAAAGAATATGAGCTGGTAAACTAGACTGGAATCAGTGAACCAATAGGAAATACTCTAAAGCTATTAAAAGACTTGAATGTCTCTGTCAAAATAAAGTTTTTTAAAAGCAGTAAAGAAAGATAAATTTTGGACTGAACTCTTACAAAAAAACTGCTTGTGTAATGGTGATGAAAAATGCCTGAACATAACAGTCTCAAACACCATAATGTTCTCCAAGCCAGTCAAATAGCAGCTTTCTTAGTTATGCAGACTTATTTTGTTTTTAAAGACAGATTAAGAGAGCAGCCATATTTTAACCTGGAATAATTCACTGTGAAAATTAAGACCAATTGCTACCCTAAACCTGATCTTATACATTCACAATTATCTTTTTGTTTGCTTATTGTTCTGTAGATTTTAGGATTCTTGAGAAATTTTGAGAAAAACATTTATTCTTGGTTCAAGTGCAGGGGAATAGCCGAATTATATTTGAAAGTTATGGACTATATTGACTGACCTGTGTCATCTTATTCAGCTTCAAGGGTTGATTTACCATGACTTAGTCTAAGACTGATTTATCCTATAAACCAAATACCTGGGAAAATAAGTTATGCCTGTCCTTAGAAGTAGTCAGTCTGAATGCTTGGTTAGTTAATGCTAATACACAGGGAATCAAAATCTTCTGTCCTTGCAGAGACAAAATGCAATGAATGATGGTCTATTCTTCCTTAGGGAATAAAAGTTCTATGTGTGAATTTTTGAAATTATTTTAAAGACAATATGGAGAATTAAAAGGTTAAATGATATTCAGGCAAAGCTGTGATAAAGAACATTGTTTTTAAAAGTTTCCTGTCTGTAAAACCAAACTACCCACAAAAAGGAAAACAACCTAGAAACCATGGAGTATCTTTTCAGTTCTGGAATTCAAATATAAATGGACTACAAATAAATAAATGAACCACACAACAGTTTAGGAAGTTTGAGATTAACTGGATTTATGACAAATCAGTAAAGCAGAACAAACTCTAAAATAAATGTAACAAAGTACTCTAAAAGGCACCAAGGCAGATGAGTCGCTGGCTGAAAACCTTGAGAGAAAATAGGTGTTTTAGTAATCCCACTAGGCAGGAACAGAAAATGACATAAGAGAGCTAGTTCAGAAGAAATATAAGAGTTTCAGACCATTTTATAGAGCATTACATACTACAAATAATACACTCATTCAACAGGATCACGAGACAAGGAGAAACTTCCTCTTCTTGGAAGGGAAACAAAGGCTTCTGGGCCTATAGAGACTGAAAGAGCTGCTGATTATCGGGCCCCATTACAGGGGCAAGCATGGTTGCAGAGGTCCTTTACTAAGTGTTGGTGGATTAGGGAGTCTATTCACACGAGAACATCCAAGTTAATCAAGATTTGTTTTAGGCTAACACAGCAGATGTTCAGATCCTGACACTCCTAAGACAGACTTGTGGTCTAACAACCCTTGATGTAGCCAGTGCATAAACCAGAGTGAGTACTAATTAGAAATAATCAGAAGCCTCTGGTAGAAGGTGAGCTTTTGCACTCCTAGTCTTTACAAGGTGCTTTGGTTTTTAGCAAGATGGAAAGGTGCTTTCCTATGTTTCTGTAGGTTAGGGAGGTTATCCAGGGAGGGATGTTCCTTGTTGCTGCCAGTGCTCGCATTGGCAGTGCTGGCATCTCTGACCACCTAGAAGCCCTCAAAACAAAGGAATAATAGTCAGAGTGGACACAGAACATTTGACAGCTCTGTTGAGCTGATTTTTGAATGCCCTCCTTCTGAAAGATGACTATATTCCAACTGTGTGGGCTTTGTACTGCCCTGGGAAACAGAGAGCTAAATGTCAGTTGGGAATCCTAGTGTCTGAAAGAGACCTGTTGTTCTGTAAAACATGTTATTAGCTTAGATGGGTAAAAGTGAAATAAATTTTTTAAAAAGTACATTAATACTTCAGAACATTGTGGGTTTTAAAGCAATTTTTTATTCGTCTAGTGTAAAAATCCAAAAGTTCTCAAATTAGGCAGTACAGAGAATTCTAACTGGGGAGAAAGGCTACTGTTAAAGTGTATACACTCCAAAAATTTAATTTTCTACTTCCGTGTCCACATACATTTTTATCCCAGACAACACTACAAGGATTTGACACGGTTCTTGCCCGAAAGCAGGGTACAAGGATTTGTATATCAATGGTAAATAGGCTTTCCAAGGTAGGCGGTCTTGCAACTTAACACAGAGTGGCGCATCATCATGCAATTTGGGTGAAAGATGGTACAAAACAGCACGAAAGCTTATTCACAGATGTGGATTAAAATGAGAAAAAAAAAAAAAGTGTGTGGAAATGATTTACATAATTGACTTCTGAAAAAGACATAAATTCACACCAACAAATCCCTTTCCTAAGGCTAATTTAAGACTCCTAGATAAATATGAAAAACTATAACTCTCTCCTTATTTACCACTACAGTTGAAAACAAGGAATTTGTCCTAAAACACCCTCCAGTATTTATTTCTCATTGATTAGCTGAGCTAGCCACCCAGTTTTTCAATCAGCGTTTTGGAGAGGAAAAGTACTTGCTATCTCACCAAGAAAATAGTACTAATCTTAGTATTTTATGCATTTTATTTACTAATCTTAGTATTTTATGCACCATGAATATGCACACTTTAGAAAAAATAAAGCAAACGGGGAATCAATTCAGGTGATTGAGTGAAGGGATATGTAGTACAATGGGCTGTAATCTTTTTAATATTCCAATTATATCTTTGAGGAAAAATGTATTTTTTTATTTTAATACCCTGATATATTGTAGCCCTTGTTACTGTGCACTGGTAGCTGGGAAGGTGCTGATAACACACCCACTGGTGTTTTGGCTGCAGCTGAGCAGAGCTGGTGCAGCACCAGTGCTGTCTCCTCAGCTTTCCATGCCCTCCACTGCTTCCCCCATGGGCTGGGGGTGTAGCATGTAAAGGTCCTGGGAGGGGACACAACCAGGACAGCTGACCCAAATTGACCAAAGGAATATTCCATACCAGAGGATGTCAGCTCAGATATAGAAACTAAGAAAAGGTGGAGGAAGGGGGGAGATTCTTAGGAAGTGGCCAGACAGTGAATGCTGATGGAAAGTCAAGAATAAAATCTTTTTCTTCTCTTTGTTTATGCATACACAAACTTTCGCTTTTGCTTTGGTAAACTGCCAGGCCAGCCATTCAGAGGAACCCTGGTGTGTGGCGGCACAGGATGGAGCATGTAGAATGGCATGAGTGATCATGTAGCATGCATATTTCTGGGAGAAATCACCTGGATGCATTGTGCTACCCTGAGCTTTGCTTTTAATATATCATGATTGTTATATTAAACTCTTCTCTGTGGACCCAGGTCTCAGGTCAACCTCTGCTGTCCATGACAGATGGTGATGTGGCAATTTCATTACTTACTGAGGAAAATGCCAATACACTGTTATGTGTATATATCTAAATGGGGATCTTCCCTTTTATGGAAGGATAAAATAATGGTAAAGTCAAAATGCTTTTGCCCTGAAGTACCACAGCAGATCAGAAAAGAGGTCATTGAGACAGAGGAAACTTAAACATTTTGAGACAACATGAGAAAAATAAATTGATGCAAACCAAGTTATGTCATTAGGATTTCTCACACTGACTATTGGATTCAAGCAGGAATAGGAAATCAATGAGAACATTTGAATTTGGTGGAAAATGCAGTTATGGTCAAAGAGTAATTTTCCATCAGAGCTGGATTTTAGTAGCTAAATTTCTACTGTTTCCAACATTTACAATTATTACTTCTTAATTTGCACGTATATTTTTACATGCAAAAAATTTGTTCCTAAAACTCTCTCCAAACAGTAACAGTGAGGCATTATTTAGAAATATCATAATTTTAATGTCTATCTAAATGTTGAAGTTTTCAGCAGTGGAGCTATGGTCTGAATTTAGAGGATTAAGCACCTATCTCTGTACAAAATGGCTTTGACTGATTCAAAGGTTATCCTCCCATCTCAATGTGATTGGCCTCATTAACATTATACCATCGATTTCTTGTCGTTGCACAGGATTAGAGTTGAAAATCATGTGGAGTTTCAAAACACCTGCTGTATGGACTCATCAAGCCATGATGATGGGGGTTTTTTGTCTTCTTGATGCATTTACATTCATAGAAATCAATTTAATTTCTGACTATAGCTTTTATTTTGTTTCTGCATGAATGCTATTCTAGTCTTAAAAGCAGAGATTTACAATGACTGTATTCAAAAGCCTTGATGTGCATTCAAAATACTGCTTCAATTTAAGTTTACCAGTGGGTACAGTCATGGGAATAACTGATTTGAAGTGAATATTGCAGAATAGCAAGGGAAGGTGTATTTTAAAAACTCAGTTATTAGTAGAATTAAGGATTGCGGTCTTCGTTCAGACAATCATCAATGAAAAATTACTAAATTTCCTAAAAATTCCACAATACCACTAATATAATCTGTCTTTAAGAAAAAACTTAACACTAAAAATTCCAGAAGTGTTTTCATGGATATCAATGCACTGTTGAGCAGGTAGTTAGAGTAGTATGCTTCTTTTTTCCTTGAAAAACTTCAGAAGCCTAGGAGTTTTTTTTGAGTACTGAAATACTGAGAGAACTGAGTGCTTTGTGGAAAAATATAGGGACTAAAATATTTTCAGAATTGGAGAGCTCTGTTATTTAATGTGCTACAGAGTTTTGCAATTCTGAAATCTTTTTTTCTTGAGAGATCTGGTCTAAAAAAACATTACAGATTTATTTTATGAAGTTTTGTTTTGGCTGTAGGAGATGTCACTCTGTCATGTAGTTTTAAATTAGATAACAATTACCTGTTCTTTTTAGGCAAATCTAATAAAACTACATTTAACATATCAGTGATCAATTTTTCTGTAGTAATGTAATTACAAAAAAAAATATCATGGTATTTAGCCAATTTTTATAGAAGGAAAAAAATTGTTATTCCCTTAGTGGTTTTCAGTCATGTATTATAAAGAAGAAATCCCTTCAGTTTGAGATGAAAACCTATTTTGTTCTCTTGTGACTAATCAATGCCACAATAGCTCCCTTACACAGTAGGACAGTGCTCTTTGTAAGCACATTATCCCACAAAGGAAAGCTGCCTTCAATTTTATTCTGTCAGGCAAATCTCTACAAGTCTTCCTATTTTCCCGAAGGTAGAAGCAATTCTGCAGATACAGTCCTACCTCAAGTAGATTAATCAGGGGAAGAGCATTTGAATGAATCCCTGTGGGAGCTTTTCAATACTCAGGTGCCCTTTTTAGATAGCTCAAGAGGAGAAAAGCATGTCCTTCTTTCCTTTGTAAAATGAGTATGTTGATACGAACTTCAGGATGGACTGTGAGAATTAATGTAATTAAAGCTTAGAGTGCTTGGATGTAGGATTCTGGAAAAGAATGAATCATTATCACAGGTATTAAAAATAATTACGAGGAACTATGGCAAATTTCTACCAGTTTCCATGTTAGTATTTGGATGTATCACATTGATTTTGCTGTGATTCCTTACAGAGAAAGATGTAGTGAGTAATACTGCAATACTGAAAAGTGGCAGATTAACATCTTTCTTCCCTTTTTATTTCTGACATTTTTAATGAAAAAAAAATTTGTTAAAATTATATGAGGGTTTTTTTGGTGGGTTGTTTTTTGGTATGGTTATATTTTTTTTTCCCTTCACTTTCAGTTTGAGCCTGTCTCTCCCCAGGATTTTGTGACACATATATAAAGAAGGTGTCAAAATACATATGTTTAGGTTTGAAGAATCAACTACTGTATATCCTTATGTTCTAAAAGTCCTCCTGAATAATTCTTCAAGCTTGTGGTCCTTGAACAAAGGATTACATACATTAGAGATGTATTTGCTCTCATGTGGATTGGAAGGAGGAAATGCCATTAAAGTTAATGGGAGGTAGAAGACCATATGTGAAGAAGAAAACATCCCCAAGGAGGTAATAAAGATGTTCCATTTTCTGCCTACATAAAATGTCAGAGCCATCTAGAACTAATCTTACTTATTATTATGAAGGAAAAAAGCTTAAAAAACTGCTGGAGAGTGAAAATGCAAGATTTCATCTGTATGCTTAAGTATAACAAGAGAACAAATGTAAAATTTAAATGATGTTTAATCCCCATTTGGTACATGCTTGTACAAACCTAAGATCAGAAAAGCCATGAGCACAATGTCATGGAAAACTAGGCATTATGCAGAGCAGCCATGCTTGAGAAAAAAAGGAGGCAATGCAACAACTCCCATTAATCAAGGAAATCCATCTATGTTTCTACTCATTCCCATGGTATCAGCCAATGTGTGTTTCTCATTCTGAACATGCATGTAAGATTGATGTTTATTTGACGAATAGTTCATTATAAACGAGCAAACTTTTCAGAGACACACAATGCTTCTGGATTACTCTGTCTGCCACTGACACTTTGTTGCAGGGTTGAAAAGCTTTTATATTTGTCATGTTCCCTTCTTGAGAGATGGATCTGCAGTGGCAACAATATTTTATCTCTAGTTCTTTCGTAAAATAGCATGGGCATCAGGCCTTCTCAGCCAATTAAATATCAATTAATTTGAACCTTACACGCTCCTAGCAATATCACTTCTGGACCAATGTCATTTAAATTGGTATCTTAGCAAAGACTCAGCAGAAACAAGAATGTATACTGAATGCCTTGAAATGGATTGTGCTGTTTCCCTGATGGGGACACTGGCATTTTAACTTCCTGGATCTTAAATAAATGTCAGATCTTATGAAATACAGTTTTTCTCTCTTCATTTCAGATAGGACTGTGGACCTTCTCCATCTGTGAAGGAACTGAAGGTGGAACAGGAGAGGAGATAAAGAGTGCCATATGAACATGCTTTCCCAGGATCTGGTTAGAATTGTGTTTTGATAAGGGAAATGAATTTATATTACCTGTCGTTTCCCTACCCAAAGCTTTGAAAAGGAAGTAAGGGCACTCTGTCATATCTAAACAAAATATTCCATCCCCTAAACTATCTTCGGACTGCTAGTTACATGAAGCATTTGCAAACCATATTTAACCACTCCAGAGAAGGTATCTTGTTTCTTAATTTTTCATCCTATTTCATAAAGTTTATTTTTCCCTTGCAGCCACCCTCTGGAACAATTTTACTGAGGATGTATAAATGACTGGTAGGTCCTAGGAAGAATTCTGCCCAAGAATGCACTATTGCTTTTCAGCATCCAGGTCACTGAAGATAATTTAATGTAGGGTTTTTTCTGACTTTCTTTTTCTTTTCTTTCCAAAGTTCACATTAAGGTAAAAGTGCCACCTCTTCTCATTGACTGATATGTGTTCTTTGTCAATCAACATCCCTGGTGTAGGTTGTCATGTTATTATGTTAGTGATACATTTGGTCATCAGCAACTGCCTGTGAGAATGAATTTATTTTAAACTTTGTTTGCAAATATATTTGCACCTGCTGTATTCACATAATAATTTTTAAAAATATTTCAGAAAGTATGTTTGAATCTGAGGCTAGCATGAGGTCAAGTGGGTGATGTCATTCTGTGTATCTCCTCGTTCTCTGACTTCCCAAGCTGACCATATGTACTTACTAGTCAGGAAAAGAAACCTGGACTGATCTTTCTTGTGCAGTAAGTTCTTTCTTATTGCATCCCTTTCCTCATTAGGAAATTAGGATTAGAAAAACCAACTGACACTAACTTTTCTCACCATAGGTGTCTAGGGGAATCCTGAAACATAGCTAAAGCCTTACTGTACTCTCACAATTTGTTTAATACAACAGCTGACTATTGCAGTATTATAAGTCCAATTCAAGAAATACATTGCTTATAAAACAGTGACGAGTTACTGTATTTCAGCTTTAACATATCCCAAAGAGAAATAAGGCAACATTGAAAACATTCTATATCATTTTTGACTCATTAAAGGTTTTGTTCCATCTTCTTACTTTCTGAAAAAAAAAAAAAATTAAAGAACTTTCTACTTTGGAATGCAACAACAAGATAGTACTTATATGATTTATGTTCACCTTATATGAGAGGGTAGTAAACTATCACAAAACAGCAATATGAAATTTACATAAGTGAATCAACCTCTCTTACATTTGAAGGTAAAATCATACAGCGGAATCAAGCAACCAATAAGAGGAACATATTTTATTGACAGAACCAAGGCATCATTCTAATAAAACATTTCTTATGGTGATTTTCTTATGGTGATAACAGACTCTTCAGTCTTATAGAAACAAAATAAGTACTAATAAACATGAATTTGAGGAAACAGTTCCAAGAGAAAAGCTCACTTACCTTCCTAGTTTATCCAAGTTCTTCCAGCACAAGCTCATGTTTGGCTGTGAGCTCTGTGCAGTTGTGTGCCCCATAAGCAATTTAGTGTTCCAGCTAGTGACTTTGTTGTTTTTCTTTTTTGTTATTAAAACTAAACTTCGAATACATTTTCGAGGACTTTAAGTGCTTAAAGAGATCTGTTTTCTGTTCTTCATTTTAATAAAATTATTTAGTGCATTCAAAATTTTATTACTCCATTAACAAAACCATTTTGTCTCTTCTATCTCAAAGGCCAAGCACTACACACTATCCTTCCTTTATTTCTATTATAAAAATGGCAAGCCTTTTCAACATCTGTTTTTGTTTGTTATTAGGAGTGTTAACAATGTAAGTAACAATGCTTTATTTAGCCATCATTTTTTGAATTTATATTGTGAAAATGCATATGGGGGTAATCTGAGCTCTTTTACCACATAACACCTGTCTTTGGTTTAACAAGCTAATAGTGGTTTGTGAACATATATCAATTAAGCATCACAAGGCCCCTTTGAGTGAGACATGGTAAGAAGAATTGTCCTTGTTATACAAATATTAAAGAGGTTTGTACTTGTTGAAAGTCACACAGCAATTTAGTTCTAGACACGGAATTAGAAATTAATTGTCCTGTGCTCTAATGATTCTTTCAGTATTCATTTTTTCAAGTATGATGGTGCTAATAAATAACAAACTAAATACACAACAGATAGCAGATACCATGGTACAATCTGATTGTTAGTATCTGTCCTTGGCTGCTTCGTAGTACAGAGGTTAATTCAAATGGGCTGCTTTGGGTAACAAATACCAATAAGGGTTATGTTCTCTTCTCAGTATGTGTTTGTAAGTCTCAGTAATGATAATGGAAGTTATGTGCCTGCAGGACAATGAAAGAAGGATTTATCTATCATGTCAATGATCCATGAAGTCAGAAGAAATTATGTAGTCTACTATAAAGGCACTGAAGGAGTCATTATAGCCTATTAGGTAAAAATAGTGTTTTTTAAAAGTCTCTACATAGAATATGCATGTGGCTAATAAACTATAAAGCTCAGATGGAGCCCTTGTATTATTATTGAATTACTGTGCTTCAAGATGGTGATCTTCAGCTGAATATCCAGACAATGTTTTCAGAAGGATGAATGTTTTATATGGAGACCTTGGGGGGCATTTCCCTGGTTTAAGGAGACACAAGAANCAACCTTTAGGATCTTAGCCCTTCAGAATACTTGCAAAACAACCAAGACAAATGGGATGTCACAAGTTGTTAAGTAACTTGGCTGAAGTTATGCAGCTGAGACAAGAGCAGCAGAGCCAAGAATAAAATCCAGATCTTTCCACATCTGGTTTGTCGCTTCAATCCATAGATCCCATTGTTTTTTAGTTCCTGAGGATTGTTCCTATTTCACCTTATCTCCAAATGAAGACTATTCTTTTCTTTACTATGCCTTATTTATTCTGTGTGTGAAATAGTGCAGTAACTCCAGAAACATTATGGGGAAGAACCTTATCTGTGCCTTTTTANAGAGCTCAGACATGTGCGTGCTGGGGGAACTCTGAACATCTCACCGCATGGCTGAATTAACATCTGTGGATACCATGCAAAGGCCCTTTCTGCTTCTTCACCCCGGACTTCACTAGCAGCAGTTCAGGCTGCAGCAGTTTTATGCCACAGTGCTGATGGCTATGCAACAGGCCTGTGTGTTGGAGTGTGCTTGTAGCAACCTGCATGGGAACAGGTGACAGGAGGATGCAACAACTTCTGGGTTCTTTTGATAGAACCAATAAGTGGCCTGGCACAAAAACTCACATTCAAGAAGACAATCTTTGGAAAGAGGGTCGACATTTTGTTTGGAGTCATGAGCTGCTGCATAGCCAGGAAANAAGAACCTTATCTGTGCCTTTTTAATATGCTAACTACTGCAAAAAGGAGATGCTTACATCTTCTTTTAGATACATCATTGAGATTCAGCATAATTGTATCTGGGACAAATTTTATCTCTGGGGGAAGGGGTAAGTATCTCTTTAGAAGTTCAAAAACAAATGTCTTTGCAACATGAAAAAAATATGATATGTGATGTGGAAATAGCTTGTTTTTCAGCAGCTGGCACAATAGATGTGAATAACAAAAGAACTCTTTTCTATGTTTTCTCTACATCTATGGGAAAGAAAGGACCTGTATAAAAGCTCCCTGCTTATTTGGTATGGAAGTAATTTTTTTAAAGCCAGTTGAAAAACATATACTAGTGGCTGCTATGGAGACACAGTCTTTCCAGCATCTGAAAGCCCATAGTATTCACTATTTAAATAACTATTTTAGCAATTATATCTAGCTGCCAGTTTGTTGCTGTTAGCTGGTTGAACCTAAGTGTTTCTATAAGTGTATTTGAAAATCCAGAGAAAATATAGAGGTGGTGACTTTTACAAAGTGTGGATCTCTTACACATTTCTGGTGCAGTTTGTATAAGGTCTAATTCTATTGTGAGAAATTCTTGGTGAAATAAATGTGTAGGGTTAATTTTCACCAAAACACATGTCAATGTACTAAATGGTAGTCTAGCACTGCTGTACGAAGAAAGCTTTAGCAGTACCAAACCAAACCAGTACAAAAGCAGTACAAACCAAAGGTTCACAGCCAAAAATGCTGCTTGGATTTATCTGCTCTGGCAAAAGAGCTAATTGATGCAATACATTTAGAGAGATACTGATTAATTTTGACATGTATGCTTTTCAACATTTGAAATCTGAAATGTATTCTTGTCTCATTACATTTTGCAGAAGATTTGACATTAAATTCAACCAGAAAGAATGAAACCTATAGACAGTATTTCTGATCTGAGACTGGCAAGGTAATATTTTGTTAATATAATAGATTTCACCTCTTCAAATCTGCACTTCTTTTTCTCATTTCAGCTGAGATTTAGGCAGTTTTGCTCTGTGAGACTTATCAGATCCATAATGGAACAAATGGAAGCTTGGTAATGACTTACCTGAACAAGTGTTGTGCCCTCATCATTCCAGGTTAATATATTTATGACAAAGTGACTGCACAACCACCTAGAAATGTGATGCATTATCGAGAAAAAATTTTTGATTCAAACTGACATGATGAAAGAAAAAATGGAGGACAGGCAAAGAGAGTAGAACTGTATCAGCATGGAGGAAGGAAAGAAGGATAGGAGGAAGGTGATAAGGAGACAGAAGTAGATAAATAAGGACATGAAAGAATGAATGAAGCTTGACAGGAAAGAGGATGAAAATAGTTTATCAGGATATAAAGACCTTCAGAATTTTAATTCTGTTTTCTGTTCTTGTGTTTAGAAAACTTATATCTAGGACCTGAGATCAATTAAGGCAGTAGCTGAAGTTTTAGCAGCTTCTATAGGGGATCCTGGAGTCTTTTTTGTCAAATGCAAAGGTGAAATCCAGAACATTTGCATGTGAGGATAGATTGTGGATTAACTTTGAACACAATTTTTCCAGTTATTTGTGAAATAATGCTTTAATACAATAATTTCAAACTTGTTATTGAATTCCTATTAGAGGAATATTGCTATGCACATATTATTTATGTTCACTTAATATTAACAGTTCTCCCCATTTCAGTGTTCATACTGTGGCCACCTGCAAAAATAGGGACTCACCTGTTTAGCCAGCAGTGAGATTTAAAGTGAGTTATCAAGCCTTTTCAAAAAAATCCCAAACTTTTGTGGGCCCATGACCTCGAAATCTTGAAGAGATGTACTGATTGAATAGGATACTTGTATGTGAGATGCAGAGAATATACTGTCCTAGTCTACAGGTTGCCCATTAATTAGGACTGGAGCAGTTTTAGGCTAATCAATGCTTAGTTTTCATCCAATCTGTTTTATGAAGTTGGACTGCTACACATGAAATTGCACTGACATAATTTCAAGATAAAAGTTTAATAATGAAAGTAAAATGAAATGCAAACAGAATCCATTGTTTGTTAGTCTTATTGGAATGCTTGTCATCATGCCTTGTTTAGTTTTTTTTTTCCCCAGGTACAGAAGAACCATTCATAAAACTTCATATTTCTAAAAGTAGAGATTAAAACACAAGCAAAATATACCTGCCAATATTTTACATATAAAACAACTTAACAAAAAGTAATGCACTTATGAATTTAAATCTTCCAACAGTCTTCAGCTGCATATCAGCTGCATGATAGCAAATGTTATATCTCCCTGAATCACTGTCATGCATTTGGAAATTACTGTAGTTTATCAAAGCTGCAATACAAGTCAAGTTTTGGTAATAAATGAGGTTTGAGGGGATCTGATCTCTATTCACAGTGTGTTTCGTTCAGTATCAACTAAAGACTGTGACTTTTTCCTGTTAGTACTACAGCTTTTGAAAGGCAAAGGAGAAATCAGCAGAATATAAACTGATAAATTTGGCTGTGCTTTGGTACTACCTCAAATTTTCTTTTGCCTTTACTTCCCCTATCTGAAATGGCCATAACACAGTAGTCCCTGTCATAACACACAATCTGCCCCAGGGAATCACTGCATATTTGAGAACAAACCACAAATACAGTTTCATTAGAATAATTAATATCCTCCCAAAACATCAATTTTGAAGAGAAACAAATCTCCTCAATATTCTGGTCTGAATTTTTGAAGCGGTCATTATCTTTGGATTATGTTATGTTTTGTCTTGTTTATTCTTTTTTATTGCATAATTTAAAGAATAAATTTTAAAAAGCACTAAGGGATAGTAAAAATGTAGTAATTTCTTCAAGTGATCTATTTAGACTCTGCAATGGGACCAGAAAAGAATTACCTTGTTTTGGAAAAAGTACATGAATCAGAAAGCATTCCTAACTACCCTATCTTTAGAAAGGGTACTGGGGCTAACCTAACATTGACACAAATTAGCAAAAATTGCAAAGACAGGAATTTGCTTGGACTGTTTTAAGGCTGTTTTGTTTTTTGTTTTTAAGATGTAAAAAGATGCATTTTGTGCTACTTTTTTTGCATTCAGTCATATTTAGAAGTATAGGTTAAATATTTTATTTCAACAATGTGCCCCTTTTTTATTTTATTTTCTCTCAGGCTGAGTCCTACATTTATACCCTTAGTTTTTCTCAAGAAAGAGGTTTGCTCAGTGATTGCCTTAAAAGATGCACAGTGAAACACACTGATAAAGATTACTATTTATATTACTATTTATATTCCATTTAACTCCATGCTACTGCAACCAGATGATGGATTGATTTCCTTACAGTGTCCTTTACTACCATGGCAGAGTAGTAACTAATTTAATCTGCCACTAGATGTCATTCCTTTTTCATGCAAATTTGAACAATGAGAATTTCTAGTTTAAAATTTCAGTTACAAACATAGGTATTAACATCAAAGAATTAATATGCTGTAGTCACACCTAAAACAATTTATTTTTATTGCTTTTACATACTAATAGAATGTTGCAAACTTACTGTGGACTTTCAGCAGGTCCATCTGTGCTTAAAGGTAGAGGTGAAAAGATTGCATATGCTCAAACAGCCTGTTGGTGATCTGATCGGATAATTAAGCAATTCACAGTAGAAGAGATTGATTCCATTAGATTAATTTCAAATTGAAGACCTTTTTTTTATATTTTTGTTTAAAAATATATTTTTATGTTTGTTCAGCCCCAAATCCTGTTCTTTTAAACAGAACTGCTTTCACTTAGTGTGTGTCACCTCTTTGCTCAGAGCCAGTTTCCTTGTTGTCTTTTCCCACATCCTCTCTGATCTCTTAAGGTTTTTTTTCATGGCTACTGAAAATTTGCAAGGAAATTTGCAAATGCAATTCCTCATCCTTTTTGTGCCTTGCAGGAGGTTTCATTCCGGATAGTGACAGATACTTGTAAAGGCTCTTATTCTTTTGATTATCTGTGCTGATTAAAAAAATGTAGCTGTTTCTTTCCATGTTTTGAGATGAAGATATCTGATAAATCTAAGCAGTCTATAGAAAACACTCTGTAACATTTTATCTTCAATACTCACAGATTCACTTTTTAAAATATGTGGGGCTTTTTGATTTTTGGGTAAGAAAATGTTTATTCAACATTAATTCTATTGAATTTTTTGTGGCTGTGCTCAAACATTAAGTTGAATATACACTATAAGAATAATAGACTAAAGTTTCACAATATTTATGCCAATAATTGGATAGACTTTAGCAAATATTTCACAGTCTTTCACCAAGGGTTCTGGGCAAGCATGCAGCACCAATTTTTCAAATATGCTCTGCAATAATTTGAATAACATTAAATGTAATAGAAATGTATTCAGTGAAGCATAAAAATCTGCATACTCTATTTTCTGTAATCTATGATCACAGCAGGGATGGTGACTTTCTGATGCTTTGTGAAGGCATGATGTATTTGAAGTGAGTAATATAGCCATTGTTTTAATATGTGCTAACATATTTTGAACTGTAATAACCTTTTAGACGACAGAAAATTTACTGGTGGTAATATTTCTACTAAAATATTAAGATGCTGTATTTCCTGACAATACTGTTTGGTATCAAATATTGATGTTTCCTTTAAATTTCACCTTCATGTCCATATACTTTATCAGGCTGCAGACTTTATTTGAAAAGTGTAAACCTCTGGCATACCTGTACATTATGTTATTAGAGATACCTTTGATACATTTTTTTTCCATTTAAAGATCGAAAATGTATCAAAATTACATGCAATGCCAAGAAGATAATCTCACACAATGCAAATATTAAAATTTATATAGTGCAGAAACCTTACAGAAAATTTCTCCTTGCTGTGTCTTGAAATATAATTGCTCTTTCATTTTTTTCCCCTATTATGGAAGACTTGCTGTTTCATTGTTGGGAAACATCTGTAAGCAACAGATATTCAATAGAAATTGAATTTTCTTGAGACACGAAAGATTCAATCATTCTCAGATTTGAGAGTTTGGAAAAATCTGGTTCCACCATGGATTCCCTCCCTCATCCCTAGACCTGTTGTTTTCGGTGTTATTCCTTGCGAAAAAATGACCCTCGTGGGTCAGTGTTCCTGTGCTTCCATTAGAAATAGATTTTGTTAGCACAGTACTGGTACAAGGTGGTCTGGGTCACTGGCTGTGGTTTGGCTCCTCTCTCCCTACCAGAATGAGCTCTCCAATTGAATTATTTCACTGTAGAAGTAGGAAATAATCAATAATCTTCAGAAATGCCAGAGAAATAATGCTAATGTGGAAGGAGTTTTGGCATGATCAGAGGAATGGCCTCTTCATTGGAACATCCCATTTAAATACAATTTCCTTTTTCTCTATGCTAGGGCTTAGAGATGTTTTATGAGTCACACACCTCTACTCTATTTTGATTTGAGTACAGACTTTTGCTTAAAACATAGCTTGTACAGTGCCAGTGGATGAATAGGCTGTAAATGTTGAAACCCCTTGGCTGGAGCTGTCAATTACCCAGAGAAAGGAATCAGTCCTCTGATGGCAGGTACCAGACATTTTTGCTTGTTTTATTCCCTCCAGCAGTATTGCAGCTCAGCTTTAAAGACTCTGGTCATAAAACTCCTTTCAGATTCCAAGGGTGCCAGTATTACTGCTCTCTTCCTCTTAAACATTAACACTTCCAGCATATGCCAGATGTCGTCTTTTTTCCTAAGATCCTGCTAGTGGTGTTTAAAATAGCTCTTATGTACCTTACTACCTAAAGAAATTCTCTCCATACTCCCTCAGTATTAGTTAGCTTTCAAATGCCTGCTCTGTGACCATGAATTAGCTTTCTGTTTAGTAGTTAATGTCTTCTCAATTAATATGTATGACAGGGAGGCATCTAATAAGTCACAGTGCTAGTTCTGAATGTTTCAGGAAATTTTTTATTATCATTTGGGGCAGTAGAAACTGGCCTAAAAGATTTCATATTTTATGCTTGCAGTTTAAACAAAATGTCTTCTACTGATTTATAGTACAGAAGAGATATTTCCCAGCACAGCTTAATCAAAAGATTGAGATGGCTAATTCTCTAAAATACTAATCCAGTTCCTCAGCTGTGGCAAACTCACCTTTCTCTCTCATAATTAATTAATCTCATGTTGAAATGATAAGATTTCAAAGCCTTCAAGGCTTCAATATATAAAAGGTAGCTTTCATTATGTCATTATAGAAACATATTTTTGGTTCATGTGGATGTAAAGACTTATACAGGTAAACTACAATTCAGTTTCTAAGTATTCAGTTTCTGTATTCAAGACATTCCGTTTCTAAGTATTTTTTCTTTTCCAGTGGTTTCTCATTTTTTATTGCAGCTATGGTATAGTTNTGCCCCCTCAAAGAGTCTAAGTCCCTAATTAATGCTTGAAAATAGGGGTTTTACCCTGGACTGACGTGCATGGTTAGCAGTTATGATGGACATTTTGTGTTATGGTGATCCTTTCAAAATTACTTTTTTAAAAAGGAAAGAAGAATTTAATTACTTCCTGTGGAATAACTAACTCTTGATCCTGAATAATCATGGTAGTTTGCAAAATAGCTCTGTAATTAACATTCCTGGAATAATATTGTTGATTTAAGTTTTGAGCATCAAGCATTGCTAATAAATCTGACAATATTGGCTTTAGCAACATACATTACTCATGAAAAATATAGCTCTGAGTTTTAAGAAAATTCATTCCTCTGCAGTTCTAAAATAGAACACCAATTTTTTCCTCCAATCAATACATAAAAACAACAGACATTACTGTCATTACTCTGAAACTGCTGAGTCTTTTCTTCATTTTAACTGGAGATCTTGCACAAGCTTATTTTATTTAATAAACTAGGATGAAATTGTTTAAACAGGCTAAACTTGATGTGAAATGATTTTCTCAGCTTATCAAGCAGACTGTAAATGATGAAGATGTGAGTACACAAAGGAAGTACTGTAGTTAATTTTCACAGCTTTTAAAGCAAGTCAAGTTTTTGATAACATTAGGGACATGAAAGTGGATATTTCTTGAGCAGAATGCCATATCAGCATACTTTTTATCTTTGGTATAGGGCATTGACTGTAAAATCATCAATCTCACATAACATTTACAGACAATATGTGGAAGAAAGTAAAAACATTCCAGTTTAGAGAAGAAACATGTGTAGATTACCTGAATAGTTTCATATCTATTTCTTGCAAGATATTAAATATTGTTTCAAAAGATACTATTATAAGCACAAATATTTTGTAGTCTGTAAAAAATCAATTATATCGTGCAACCTGCTACAAATCAGCAGGTTTAATGCATATTGCAACTATACTTTTGTTATCTGTTCTTCACTGAAACAGATTTGTAGGGTTATTTTAGACAGTATTTTCACTGTTATGATAGTGTTATGTGATTTTTTTTTAATTTCAGAAATTTTCTGTAGTAGAAACCATCAACTCCCGAAGTTATAGGTGACCTTTTATATTTTCCATTATACAGAATTATTACATTTGTTGTATTGTCAAGTCCAATCTTATACAGTAACCATGCAAGGACAGATTTGAATGAAATTCCATTACAATCTGCAAAAAAATTCTCTGGAAGGATTTTATTTCATCTGACTTTTGATGTGTAGAGTGTGGATGTATATATATGAACTATTCATCCTAAGCCTCTTTTACAGCTGATGAAAAGAAAGGCACTTCCAAGCGTGATTCATATGACTGTTTTTAGATATTTATTTTGCCATGAGATCAGCTGCCATCAGAGTGTCTATTTATGTTCATTAGCTTGTGTGAAGAGAGCAAAATCACTGTCTCTGATGTAGAGATGTGCATTTCCTTTCTGTGGCTCCAGCAGGCTTTGCATTAGGTTTTTAAATGTGAATTTTTTTCCATAGTGCTGAAAAGAAAAACTGCTTAAGCATATAGGTTCCTATATGGTAGTTCCTATATGCTATTCCTATACAGGAATACAGGATGTGGATTCACCACCCACAAGTTCCCCATAAATTTCTGTGAGAAAAAGCTGCATGCTTTATTTAATGTTGAGTTAGGTGGCTGTAATGGGTCTTTTTGACTCCGAGATTTATAAATTTGAAAAGATCTCTTGTAGACAGTTATGAAAACTTTCTGTATGCCTTTGAATCAGCATGTGGCAGAAACAGTCCTTTGTGAATCTGCCTCAGTTTCACACATGTAAATTGTGTGGGATGTTAGGGGCACTGCTTCCATCAGTCAGTCTCGTGTAATGAGGTCTTTGTGTTCCTCTGACTGAATTCCTCTTTGTGTTGGAACATGCCTTTTAGGAAGTATTTTAATTTTGTTTTTCAGTATTAGTGAAGAGCAGAGCTCAGTTCACAAATGCATATCCTGTGCCTTGGAAAAGCACAAGTGCTTTTTTCCCCACCTAACTTCCTTGTACTTCCCCACTCCTTCCTTGTACTTTCCACTTCTCAGACACAGCCTTAGAATCTCAGTCAGTAAGCAGCATAGTGCAAATGCAATTGCTGTTTTTTCACTCTGTCACTTCAGTTTTTTTTTCCCCCAATGGTTTCAAGCTCAGTCTTATCCTTTCCTAACTGACAGAAATTTTTAGGGGCTACCTTGCTGCTGCAGAAGTCTGTAGTACAACTATTGCAGATTAATGGCATGTAAGGTAGTGCAGAACTGAGCCTGGAAGGAAATCAAAGGAATTTGCTTCTTGAGCTTTTTTCTTTTAAGTCTGTTTAAAATAAGTCTTTGCTATCTTTGTATTTAAGTACATAAATTTTTTAACCAGATAATAAATTATTTTTGTACATAGTTAAGAATGAAAGTTGTTATACTTCTCTATGTGGATGTTTACTACGCACTAACCATAGGTAGGCTGTCTCTTTAGGAAAAGTGATTTTAGTGTACAAAACAAAGTCAATGTTCACTAAATTCAATTCTTAATATCTTAACTTTTCTTTATTCTGAATGAAGCTAGCATGCAATATTTCTGTCCTAGTATAATAGTCCTCCGTAGCATTTTTAATTATCATCATAACTTAATCCTACCCTTTCAGCTTGCAAAGGTATAAAATATAAGATCTGAAGCTTTTTCTACATGACAACTAAAGTATATGGTACATTATAATTCTAGTCTGGAAGAAATGTTAGATGAAGAATTAGGGTACATTCCCCTAAAATGTCAGGCATAACAAACTAACAGATATTTCCTAGGTATTGTTGAGAGAAGCTTTAACCATGAAAATATCAGATAGCAGTATCAATTTTTTTTTCCTCCTGTCAGTAGCTATCAATAAATATGTCATAACACATCATAATATATATTGCAAAGCACATGTTATTCCATAATTGTGCCATTCATACTATTATTCCACCCTTTCTTTACAGGATATGTAACTCTAAAATATAGGGAAAATAACAAAAAGTGTGAAAATTTAAGTCTGTGGAGGATGCAAATTCCCTCAGAGATCAGTCTTTCTGTAGTAGTAATATAAATGTCAAAAGATCCAATAAATAATATTGCTTGTTTGAAAGTGCTGAGTTAACTTAGAGGTCCAATACACAATATGCTGTGTAACTTTTTCAGTGGTTTACAATAAGTCTGCAAAGTAAGTCATTGGAATCCAGCAGAAATAAAATGGATTAGATGCTGTTTCTTTGTTACATGGAACACAGACTTGTGTCATTGATAGCCTTCTTTTTGTTATCGTGCTACCACGGTAAAAAAGAAAACTAGCGTAGACCAAAAGAATAGGAGCAAAGAATAAACATTCATTTCCTGAAGTCCTGTTAATATTTGCAGATCATCTTTTTTAAAAAGAATAGGTATAGGAGAAAAGTTAACAGATACAAAGCCATTAATCTTTCACTTCAACGAAGGCTTCTATTTCGTCAAGAGGAACATTTGGCATATGCTCTGACTGACTTAAAGAAATGTGGAAAAACAGTGGGAAATCATATTTTAGTTTATAATGTAAGTTTTCTACATTCTCAGGTGACAGGAGAACATGAAATATGTCAGAAGAGTTCCTGAAGAATACACATTTCTGAATTAATTGAGAATTGCACATCAAAATGTGGTTCTTTCAGATACCACAGAGAGAAGGATATCACTAAATTGCCTACTATTTTCTCAATTGCCTGTGTCACTTAGGGTAATCCAAGTTGATGCTTAACCTTAATTTTCAATTTCAGAAAATCAGGACGATATCTTCATCTGAGTATGTGAGCAGAATAGGAAATACTTTCCATTATGAAAATCCTGCCTGAACAAATATTACAAGTTGAAAAGCAGCTGCTAATCTGACTCAAGTCTAAGTCTATGAAGGAAACCATGGAAGGAAGTCTGCCAGAGATATGTTTTCTGTACAGTGATCCACTGGCCATAGACTGACATCACCTAACATGATCCATGTAAATGTCAGATATACAGCACTTTTCCTAGCTTCCTCTATATTCTGAGAAGAGAGGCTGGCCCTTCAGGAGGACACTCCCCCCAGTTCCTGATGCTTAGATATGTGCTTGGGTGTTGGTATTCATGATTTCTTCCATCTGAACTGTTGAGCTGGCTGTCACACAAGAAGGGTGTGTCACCTATTTTCTCCAAGTACCATTCAATGGGGAGAATGGCCCAATTTTTTAGGGCAGCTGATGAAAAGAGCTCTCTTCAAGTTTTGGAAAATAAAAGGAGATGTTATTGAACTTACAGTACATCCTCTTTGTCTTCTCTAGGGAAAATCCTGATTCAGTTAAGACTGAAACACAGGGAGCTAGTAGTGAAGTTATCTAGTAAGTCCACACCAGGACAAGTGAAAACCTACATTAAGAGAAAGTATGAGGTATAAAACCTACATTAAGAGAAATTTAACTCAAGGTTCTACTTTTTATTGGACATAGGTAAAACATTTAACCTAAGTCAATTGGTTTTGAGGCTTAAGTGAATAAAGAGATGACTTGGCAAAGTAGCACAAGAAGTACCTGTTTTGGTTTTTTTTAATCAAGCTTCACACCAGTTTTTGTGAATGTTAGACACTGTGACTAGCAATTTCTGCTTTTTCTCCACTCCAGCAGTTATAGTGATAATAGTCTAGAAAGTTTCAAGATCCCATTTATCCACTCTTGAAAATAAATCTCAGGCTTTTGAATTGCTCAGGAATATTTGAAAATATCAATGATCCTTCTCATGCTCTTTTATCCTCCTTTGGTTGCTCAGGATCCTCTAATCCTCAAAAAAAAAAAAGCACATTCACAGTATAGCATATACAATTGTTTTACTTTCTTGTCTGTATTTCCCAATTGCCAAACTGAGATATATCTATGAATAAATACAGTGCATGGATATATATATATATATATATGTGTGTGTGTGTGTGTGTGTGTGTGGATTCACATATTCTGTGTGTATCCATACATTAATATGTGTGTGTGTGGATTCACATATTCTGTGTGTATCCATTGCTAATGGAAGAAGAGTATTCAACCAAGTTGCAGTACACATCAAAACTGTACATGTCTAAGGGGAGAGAAATTAAAATCTAAATTCATAGCTCAGTGGAGAGCATCCATGTGTACAACTGATAAACTTAGAGGACCCTATTAAGATTTTTAAATACTTTGTATTTACCCAAAATAAAGGTCTTAGTGGGTTTAGGACAGAGAGTTTCTTCTTCCAAAAAGAGACATTATTAGCAGATATTGGCTAGATGAAGTGGAACATTGGCACTGGCACAAAGACCTCTCTTGTTTGATAGGCAGGTTCCATAGCATGTTAAGCCAGATTTTTCTGGTCTTAAAGAACCTCTTAGGAATTCTGCATCTGTTAAAGGGTGGTAAGGTTAAAAAGGGATAATACTTGTCAACTTGCAAACTGCTTTGACAGAGTACATCAGTTTATCCCCTGATAAGCACCAAAGACTTTTTAAAATGTCACCATCACTAGAAAGTAATAGTCACAAATGCATACTTTATGTTCATGCTTTCGTGTTCTACTGAAAGGCATTATGGAATTTACAATCTGTCACAATTACACAAACCCAGGAGAGTTTATTGCTGTTTTAGGACCTGGGAAGCTTCAGGCATGGAAAACTCAAAAAAGGAACCCCAACAAACTTGTAACAAATTTGATTTGCATCAAATTTGATGCAAAAATATATCTCCACAATACAATCATGCAGCTCATAGCTGATTTTAAAATAGTAAGTTGTCTCACTGTATTGTGGCTTTTTTCAAACTGCCAAAGAAAGGGCTAGTAACTTTTCTGTAATGAGAACAAATGGTGAATCAGGGCATCATAGCCTTTTTCTGACTTCTTGTGTGAGGAGAGATATCTACCCAGTTTAGGGTATTTTTCTCCGTCTGTTGGCACAGCAGTGTTAACAACATGTGAACAAGGCAATCAGTCCTTCACCCACTTTTTCCCCCTTCCACTGACCCTTCCATCTCCAAAAGCTTTCCACTGGTGCTTGCTTTAAGGCAACTAGCACAGAAATATAAAGAAATTTGTGCCTACTTCTCACATTTTTTTAAATCTATTCCATCTGATTTAGTTGGGTTTTTTAATTTGTTTGCTTTATCCCTGTGAACCGAACCAAGTAATCTGAAAGAAATTTCCCAGTAAAATTGGGCTAAAGAGGAGTATTAACCCCTAACAGTCCTTAATGCAGTATAGTTTAGTATTAATTACTCACTGCTGAGGAGTCTGGACTGCATTCAGTACACACATTAATTCTCATCACTTATGTGCTCTGAAGGCACAACACCACAGGCATTAACATTTAGATATTTCTCTTCTCCTGCTTTGTCTGTGCATGGACTTAGAGTAGGACCAATATGCCTGGTGAGTTACAAGCCATTGAAAATAATCACATAATTTCTTCCACACCTCTTTTCCTTCCAGCTCAAGTAGATCTTGGAGCACTATTCATATGATTAGAACCCAAGTACTATTTTAACGCACCTTTTTATTCTCCAAAATGATAATCTCACTTGAGATTTTACTGAATTATTTCTACCTGACATTTTAAGAACATGAATTTCTGATGGCCATTTTCTGACAAGCATATAAAAAGCTTAGTTTGAAAACTTTTAATTTGTGTTAAATTCAGATAAAATCAGCTAATGAATTTAAATGTGCTAATAATTTATTAAGAAGTTGATGTGGCAGATCTGCAAAATAAGGCAACTGAAGAGGTCTCCATTCCTTAAACATAGGGTGATGAAAGCTTGTTAAATCCATTGTTAATATGAAACCCTGTATTGGCTTAATAAATCAAGCATTATAAAATTTAATGCTTGATTTACAGATTCATTATATATCCAAGCTAAAAGAATGAAGGAATGAAATTACAAATATCCTTGAAAAGGAAATGAAACATCAGTGAACAATTTGGTGGTGCTGCTAAGTTATTAGAAAGCCCAATTTTTGACAGTTTAAAAGGATCCCATGATAATGAATAATAACTACAGAATGAAAATAGTATGTAAAATTCCGTGTCAATTGATATAAAAAATGTGAAAAAGTTCTTAAAAATCTAGATATAATACGGGACTAAATATATGTGAAATAAAGATTTCCATTTAGGAAAAATAATTAGAGTATTTCAATGGAAATATACACTGCTGAGCAGGGACCAGCAAAGTAAACTGAATCACAAAAAGTGAACAGGAAATAAACAACAAAATGGCATTCTACCACTGTAGAAAAACAATGTCTACATCTTGGGACTGTTTGTATTACTGCTTCCTCAGACAAGGATGGCAAGGAGCGCTAAACAGACTGAGTGGCTTCAGGGTGAGGAGTTGCTAAAGGGGATGACATGATTTATCCTGGAAAAAATGGTTGGAAAAAGAATATGAGCAAAGTCTGTAGAATCCTAAGGGACATGAAAAAGCTTCTCAGAGATGTTTAAAATACCTTTTTATAAACCAGAAAGAACTTGTGTGAAATTAGGCTGATCCAGAATGAATTTGTGTAAGATTCTTTGACATGATACATTGTGGATGCTAAAATTTTGATGTAGATTTTGAAATTAATTGAATGAATTAATAGAAGGAAAATTCCTCACCAGCTAATGAGGTAACAACTGCCTCTCTAGCCTGGGATTTCTGAACTTTGCTAGAGGCTATACTGGCAAAGTATCACTGCTTGTCATGTTCTTATATCTGTCTCTGATATCTGCTATTGTCTACTACCACAGACAGAGTCTATGGATACACTAACATTTTTCCTGATCCAGCTTGATCATTTTTATGTTAACTTCTTTCATCTGCTTAAAATTTTCTGTTCTAGCAGTCCATAAGCTTAGTCCTTTTTGTTTGTTGACATCACTAGAGACAGTTTTTTCAATCCAAAAATTAACAGCTAAAGCATAAATTTAAACAAGATTTTACCCATACCAGAAAAAAAAGCAATTTTAGCAATTATTTTGCTATACATCATAAATATTTATATATTAATGATCACAAATATCTCAACCAAGGCGGCACCAATTCTAGCTGACAAAAACAAGTGTATGATTTTGATTTGAAGCTTTTCAAATACATTGACGCAGATGTTGGTTTCCTAGGGACCCCACTAGTATTTGGTGGCACTGAAGGGACTGAGGGGTACATTCCCCAGGTAACATTTGGCCTTTACAGATGTGTGGCACCCTAATCTCTCTATGGACACTTTTGGGTTGACAAAGCTATTAGACAGAGCTTTAATTTACTTCCATTTAAAACATGTTTTACAGTTAGGGCCCATAGCCCTTCTTTCCACATTACCCTGAGAAAAAGGGCTTCTGAAAAGTGTTTTTGTTCAGATCCTGCCAAAGTACCACAGTTTTTTTTGCCAATGGAAGTCAGCTGAGGTGGGACCAGAGGAGATACAATGTGGTACCCACATTCTTCTCTCTCTCAGAAAATTTTCATAGAGGAGCAGAGAGAGAAGAAAGAGAAAACAATTTCTATTTCTGTCCCTTGTTTCTCCCATGTGGAATGCATTGGAGAATTGTTTACCTGGAGTCATTGGTTTATTGGATACTGGTGGGAATTGTTTGGCTCTGATGGCCAATCGAATCCACCTGTGTCTATGATCAAACAACGCTTTGATCATAGTCTGGATATATGTAAAAATGACACCTGTATGCACACCCAAGGCCTTCCTGTGCCCTGTAAGTGTATGTATGTAGCTTAATATATGTGACTACTCCAAGGAATTAAATTTTTTGGGGGTAGGGTATATTAAGTGGCCTTATTAGTATTCTAGTATTCTAATAGTATTCTCATATTCTAGTATAGTGTACTAGTATTCTAATAGTATAATAGTATACTAGTATTCTAATTCAATCAGCTAACTTTGTTTTCCAAACAGATATAATATTAGAGTCTGATATAAACCCTAAAAGCAAAAGGGAAAAAAAAGCCAAAGACAACAACAACAACAACAACAAAACAAACCATAAAACAAAAAAAGAAACCCAAAAGAAAAAAAACCCAAAAGACCAAACCCATGGACAGGGAACAAAAGGATATCAGACCACAAAAAAATGGCTTCTTTTCAGGACTACTCTGATAGCTTGGAAGAAAAGGAAGATGGGTCAGAATAAGTCCTTACTTGCAGGCTATTTTCCTCCAAAACTCTTCTCTAAATAGATCTCAGTAAGCCAGATGTAACATTACATTCACACTTTATTTAGGATCATCTTACTTAATTTCTGTGGTTATTTTACTGAAACTAGGCAAAGAACAGCTTACAGACCTCAAAGTGATTTGACACATAAAACATTAAAGAGCAAGAACTTCATGGCATGGGAGATAATCCTTTGGTAAAGAAACCAGAAATCAGTCCCACCCCCAACATCTTTTTTTTTCAGGGATGCAATTGGTTCACATATTTTGCAACCAATATAAAATTCATTTTCTGTCTTGTTGACATTTCTATAAGCTCTATTCTGAAAACAGTACACAGTCTTATCTTTTTGTGTAAGAAAATATACAGTAAATCTCTCCTTCACTTTCAAAGTCCTTTCACTCATTATATTTTTAGAAACTACGCTGAGCTGTGACTGAAATCTATGGGATCTTTACCATTTCTTAAAGGAAAGCAGGATTAGGTTATTGATTCAGTCTGATTAATATGTATGATGCTTCTGCAGTTACAAAGCTTCTTCAGACTTGTTTTTATAGCTGACTGTAGGAATAGAACAACAAAGATCTGCATTTCTTCGCTCCACAAACATTACGTCCATCAAGTTTTCCTTTTCCACTGTCAGATCTAAACAGAACCTTTTTGATATGAGATTACTGATGCTGACATTAGCCATTCACTTATAAACCAACCTCAACATCTTGAAAGCAACTTTAAAAAATGAAAACAAAACATAGCTTCAGTTCTGAATAGACCAGCGATCATTGTTTTATGTGTATGCCCAAAAGCACAATTCCAACCTGCTTTCACAGAGGGGAATTTGGTGATGTGTGTTACTGCCCCAAGGCCTATTTTCACATACTGTACAGCTCTGACTATGAAGTGTTGTACAAAAATATTTAGTTTTGCAGTGCCTTAGGGGACTTACTTTTAATGGAGTCAGTGGGGAATGTTCTGTATTTCTCCATTAAAAAGGGCACAGTTTTTCTGAATTTATAAATGGCTGTGGGTCTCCTTTATTTACTATTACATAGTCATATACTATCTCTCTGTTTCATTCTTCTGTGTAATGTTTTTTTGTATTCCATTGTTATTAAAGTAGTATAGATGCAAGCACACAGTATGATAGAGAATTATTAAACATTACACTGATTTAGAATTTCTAACCAGTATCACTTCATCACCCTACTGACCCTACAAGATGCCTGCAAGCAAAAATGAATTTGATTCCAAGCATTTTCCATTAAAATTTACCCTGATAAAGTAGACTATAGTCATTAGTCAAGTTTCTACATATTATGAACAGGTGGTGTTCTCAATCTGCTCAATATATTCTAACGCACCAAGGACCAGACTGCAATACTCTCACCCACACTGGGAACACATTTTTTTTTTACAAAAGGTCTTTATCCACTGAAATTTCTTGTGGAATAACAGGCCACAGTGTTTCATAGCTGAAGTGTAGAATAGCTTGGCCTATATGAGATGGTGGTATTTGGATTTTTGATTAGCTCTGTGAAAAATGGTATATTTTCTTGTTGCATTGCTCTAAATTTGTCATTATCCCCTTTTCCCTCCCTCATTCTTAAGGGTAGATGAAAATAAGGAACCCTACACGGGATTATAGTGGCTACTTATAGGCTAAGCAGCCCTGCACACCTATCAGCTAAGGGATAATATATGTGCTACCCACTTATGGGTAAATCCCTCTTACCATCATGGAGTGTGGTGGTGGTTTGGAGTTTTTTGCCTTTTGATGGAATTCCTTGAACTCTCTTCTGTCAAGGAGTATTTGTGTAAATTTCAAATTTGGTTTTGCAGCATCTCAGGTCACATTCATGTTTTGGGTTGGGTTTTTTTTAATGTAAAGGAATAATAGCAGGTTGTTAGTAGAATGGGGTTTTATCCTTAATAATATGTGTGATGCTTTTTCTTATCTCTCCTTTTCATTTCCTTGATTTTTACTTTTGTTGTTACATTTTGGCAGGCAAAGAAAGGGATGGCATAGTTACCAAATCTTTGGAGTAGCAGAGAGTAGAGGAGAATTTTAATATAGGAAATTTAAATTTAGAATCATGAAAATCTGAAAGAGAAAGGGGACTCAGTATGGCAGAAACATTAAATGCATGATTCTTGCTAGTGGTACTACTGGAATTAAATATGAAACATATAAGGGGATTTGAGAACTGAGTTGTGAAAGACAGTACTAAACAACTCTTACAGAGAAATGGCTTGTAATTTTGTGATTGGAGAAAACCTCAGGATGCAGCATTATGAGAACATAATACTGGCAGTACATTCTTTCTCCTCTGAGAAATACACATTAAGGAACTAACATAGATAAGATGGGGAAATGTGGTGGAGTTGCCTCATCAAGAGAAGCGTTATGAGGCTGAGAGAAAGGCTTCGTTTCCCATGATGGGACAGAACACAGAGTGAAATAACGTTCTGAGCTGAGAAACATATTACTCAGACAGGTAAAATTTAGACTGTGATCTTATCCTTACTTGCTGTGATTACAAAACCCTTTAACACATTTTATTATGTACAGTGAAGATGGATGTAGAGCAGGCACCTAATCCTGAAAATTATGTGCTAGGATTACCTACACTGAAATGGAACCATTAGATGAACAGAGCAAAATATTATACAATTTTTACAGGCTTTATAACTTAAAGCATGCACTTACTCATCTCCACTTGTGTCAAATAAATAAACTTCAGTATTATGAGGAATCAGCTACTAAGTGACAATGAGGCTATCCTGAATCTAAAAGTAAGGGCTGACAAAGCATTGACTTCAGAAAATTTGAGACATGGAAAAAGATTAATAGTCTGAAGTGTCCTATAAATAACCACAATGAAAATCTGAAATAATCCCACTTCTACTAGAAATGTTAGAATCAAACACTGCATCCTAACACTATTGCCAGTTTTAATCCACCTTTATTAATAGCAGTTTACTTGGATAATCAAAGTCACTGCTAGTGTAAGTGTAAAAATATTAAATATTTTTTAAAAGGAATAATTTAGAATAATTTACTAGTACAGTCTATACTTTAACAATATTCTAGAAATAAATAAATAATTTAGTTAAAAATGAAATTTTTCCATAAAATTCTTGTTGAAATCTTTAGAGTCAGTTGCATATTCCTTTTTATATTACTTTTATGAGGCTGGAAATTATTGCTAACCTTCAGGGTAGATCTAAAAGATGTACTGCATACTCTGCCAGGATATGAGATAAAATAAATAGTGGTGCGAAGATCTTTGCATCACTTCTCACCTCCCACAAGCAGACCAGTGCCCAGTCTGACTCCAAGCCGTAGTTTAGAAAAACCAAACCCCCAATTTCTTTGTAGCTGAACATGATGTTATAAGGCTTGGAATTTGCTGTTGGTAATTTTGGGCCAGCTGTCCTGATGGTGCTCCCTCCCATTCTCCTGCTCACTCCCAGCCTTCTTGCTGGTAGTGGGGCAGAGTGAGAAATGGAGAAAATCTTATTGCAATTGCTCAGCAGTAGTAAAGTGTTGGTCTGTATAAACAGTGCTTAGTCACAGATTCAAAACAGCATCATACTGGCTGCTATGAACAAAGCTGACCCCATCCCAGCCAGACCCCCCCTACACACTCTCATAGCAGAAATTAGAATTGTATAATGGCAGAGGTGTTTGTCTAAGACATAAAAAGCATGGACACCAATGAAAGCTATTACTGATGACAGTCATTACCATACAAAAGATATTCTCAAAATACTTAATGCTAAATGGCAGCTCTTAGGAGAACTGAATAATAAAAGAGCTATAAACACAGCCCTTGGAGGGTTTTTAATATTCTGCTCATTTTCCTTTTGTCCCTCTCATCCTTTCTTCCTTGGAAGATGTATCTTGATGATATAAGAAGTCTTACGTGTCACATGCAGGAGGGTAAGGGATTAACTTGGGAGATCTAACCAGTCTTCCAGAGATACCTCTCCTTGATTGCCTGCTCCTCCCTCCTGCTGGAGCTCCTTCACAGGTAGGGGGGACAGAACAAAGTTCCTGCCCATGCTTTAGCTGTAGGGTGCATAGTCTGTCATCTATCTTAAAGCCATTTCTCCATGCCACTTCAGTTAAGCTGCAGGATGCTGTGCAGACACACCTGAAGCACAAAATCCTTCCAGCTGACTCTATTGCAGCACTAGTAATTTCTAAGACAAGGAGCCAGAGACTCCTTGGACTGACAAGGTTTCACAAGTGCTTCTGTGACTCTGTATAATACATTAGAGTAATCATTAAATTATTCTCACTTTCTTAGTGATCAAAATGGTTTGGAAAGTATTATGGGCTTTTTAATACAGTGTGATTTTCGATGCTTATGACATCTATTTATTTGTAAAATATATTATGCATTTCTTACAGCTTTGCATCTCTTAATTCATCAGTTGAATGATTAGAGTTCATGTAAATTCTCCTATGGTAAACAGGCAAATAAAATCTTTATCTATACTGGAACAAACAGGACTACTTTTGTCCTTGCCTGAAGGATTAATGTCATTGCCTTGAGCTTACACCTATAATTACCAACAGTTAATTAAAATGAAGAAAAGCTTTAAATGTCCTCACCCTCACTTATCATTCATAACTTCTTCAAGCTTTACAGCAACTATCAATCACTTCAGTCCTTCAAAAATATGTAAAAAAACTATTACAAGTATTTTTTCAATAGGTTCAGCAGCAAGAGGCAGTGAGTCCTTTCTGTGCATTGACATTTGAGACTTATCTAAAAAAAACTTTCACAAGCTCCTTCTAATCTCATTTTCTCTGTTGAAATCTTTGTCTTGGAGAGTTTGTGCTCTGCTACTTCAGCTACAGATATGGCTAAAAAGTTCTGATAAACAAGGAAACAAAAGCATAACAATACTTGATATAAACCATTATTTTTTAAAGTGTCTTAATAAGATAGATGTGTTATTTAATGTAATAAAATTTTTAATTTTGATATTATTTGTCAAAATAAACAGAATTCCAATTCTTGTTTCTTAAAGTCTTACACCCATGACTTCACAACAGGTAGGTCTGAAGAGTTAAGGTGTGGGATTTCTGTAATCACAAAAGAAAAAAGCATACTTTCAGTAGCATTTTTTCACAGCTTTTGATTTGTTGTGGATAAATGTTTTCTTTCTTTGGGCAAGAAAGAGGGCTGCTGAAAAAATAGTATGTGATAGAAAAGTATGGGTGAGTAAAACAGCAACCAGCTGTGGAAAGGCTAGCTGCTGGGGAAAGGCAGCTACCATGCAAAATTAATTCCCATTCGACACAGGGCAAAAATCACCTCTGGAAATTATATCCTATGTGTAAACTCTGTGGGTGTTCACATATACACATAAAATACAGCAAACAAAAGACTTGCTTATAAATGCCAAATCATTCCACTGTAACCCTAGTGGTTTATAAATAAATGCTTGATTATAATCCTGGAGTGGGTTTCTAGGAGCAGAGAACACTGAAAGTTGTTTTGAGCAACCTTTGGCCTCTGTTTGCAGTAGTCAATAAATGAAATGTCATACACATCAACATCAAACACAACATTTCAACAGAAAATTTACCACTTTACCACAAAATCCACCAGAAGAATAACTCTGATTTTTGTATATTTTATTTCCCCTTTAAAATTGTGGAATAATAGCATTTTGCAGTAGTAGTGTACCAATGACAGTTCTCTAGATATAGAAAAAGGACAAGCTGTATAAAGTGGCATTGTTTTCTACTAGACACATGGCTGTACCTGGAAGAAAAAGCAGAACTTGTCAGGCATATATAATCTTTCCAGATGCCATTCAGATGTAGAAGTGGCATAGTTCGAGCTGAGTACAGGCTGGGAATAATTGCTCTCAGTTTAACTTAGTTATGTTAATAAGAAAATCCAAGAAGGAAAGTAGGTGTCTGGTATCTATGAGACAAAGGGAAGAAACAATGAAAGGGAAGAAAGAATGTTTGGATTGCAGTTAACAAGAGACACAGCATTGCCTTCTGCAACGGAAAGTAGCACAAATCAATAATGTGTCATGAAACTGGTGTTTCCACTAAGTCAAATGTTTTTGGTGTCCAGTGAAATAAAGAATTATAGGTCAGAACCTCTTTTGAGGCTGAAATTGTTTTGAATTTATGGCTCTTCCTTAAGCTTGAGAGGTGAGAGATGGTATGGATCTTTAGTGAAAAATGTCCCTTCCCCCTGTTGCTAACCAGCTGTATCGGCCTTACACGTGTCTGTCTGTAGGGTTATTCTGCTCTGCAGGAGTTTGGCTTCATTCACAGGACACATTTTGATGCATCAGATAAAGCATTTCTGAACACCCCTAGCTCGGTAGGGTTGGAGTGGACACTCCAGGGGTATGGGATATGAGCTGAACAAAACCAAGACAATGAAGTTAACTTTCCTTCTGTTTTCCAGCTGACTAGTAGGAAAATGAAAATAACATTCATAAATGAAATTACTTTCAGAATCTTCAACTCTTTCCATTAAGCAGAAGTACTTTACTCATTATGTATTTCTCTAAACCAGGTGGCAGGTTCTGCACACCTCTTTTCATTTGAGTTATGTGGTATTTTGGTAGTGGTGCAGTGTTGCATATCCAACCTAAATTTGCCTTGACTGTTTTCTCCATTACTTTGTCCATAACATTAAATTTAAGGAAAATTCCTGATATTTCCTAAGCAGTTAAACCAAAGGGAGACAGGTTTATGATCACTGATGTTATAGGCTTATAGTATTTCTATACATGGGGTTTTTCTTAATTTGGAAGTGCAACAGACAGCAGTTTCTTCAAAAGATTGATTAAAATAAAAAATGTTACAATTCTACTATTTATAAATTAAAAATAAAGGACTTGCTTCACATGAACTTTCTGACTGCTGTTTTTAAGCCAAATAATTACCATTTTCTCTTTCAGTATCACATTTTATGCTATCAAACAGCCATATCAATACTTGAAACAACATAGATGTGTGAAGGATTATTTAGATGCAGTAAAACACTTGTGCCCTGAAGTAACTGAAAGAACAAAGAAGATGCAGTATTTCCTAAAAATATATGCTATCTAATCATATTGACCTAATAGTTAAATCAATAGAGCAACTGAACTTTTCAAGAGAATGAGAAAGGACACCTAAACCAGAAGAATTGCAAAGGAGCACCTTGGAACACTTAACAGAACAGAACAGTCTATTTCAGTTAGAAGGGATGTACAATGACCACCTACTACAGCTGCCTGACAAATTTAGGGCTATACAGAAGTTAAATTGTGTTACTCAGGGCATTTTCAAATTGTCTCCTAAACACTGACAGACTTGGAGCATTGACCACCTCTCTAGGATGCCTGTTCCAGTGTTTGACCACCATCTTGGTAAAGAAATTTTACCTAATCCTCTCCTGACACAGCTTTGAACCATTCCCTTAAATCTTATCACTGAATCCCAGGGAGAAGAGTTCAGCACCTCCCTTTCCCCATCTTCCCTCCTCAGCAAGGCATGGAAAGCAATGAGATCACTCCTCAATCTCTTTTTCTCTGAACTAGGGAAACCCCAAGTCCTCAACTGCTGCTCACAGGACATTCCTTCCACCAGTTTTGCCAGCTTTCCTTCCTTCCTCTGGACACATTTAAGAACTTAGCATCTTTCTCAATTAGTGGGGCCCAGAACTGTGCACAGCACTCAATGCTGAATACAGTGGGATAATCAGCTCTTTTGATGAGCTGGTGATGCTGTGCTTGATGCCCCCCAGGACAGAGTTTGTCCTCTTGGCTGCCAGGACATGCTGCTGACTCACATTGAGCCTGCTGTCAGAGAGTACCTGCAGGGCCGTTTCTGCAGGACTTCTTTCCTGCTGCTCCTCTCCCAATTCATTTTTATGCTTGGTGTTATGCCATCCTACCTACAGAATCTGTCATTCAGTATTGAATTTTATCCCATTAACCATAGTCTAATGGTCCAATCTATCTAGATCCCTCTGCAAGGCAAACAGCCCTTTCCCTTTGTGAACCCATGTTGACTGAATTTGATCATTGCATTGTCCTTTAAATGCCTTTCAATAGGACCGGTATGATCTTCTCTATAATTTTTTTAGAAAGTAGGGTTAGAGTAACAGGCCTGTAGTTTTCTGAGTCCCTCATGCCACTCTTGTACACTGAGATAACATTGTCTGGCTTCCAGTCAGCAGGAACCTTCCCAGACTCCCAAGACCTTGGCTGTGATGGATGATGGAAAGGGGTCATGCAGTAACGTCCACTATCCCCTTCAGTACTCTAGGATGAAATCCATCAGGTTCTATGGACTTAAGAACATTCAGCTCATACCATTTCAGGGTTCAAAGCTAGTCAAAGCTTCCCACAGTTGTGGTGCTCCACCTCAGGTGACCGAGCAACCCAAAGTCTACCATTAGCTTTAAAAACTGTGGGAAAAAAACATTGAATCCTTCTGCATTTTCTTAGTCCCTATTGGTCAGGTGGCCATCTTCAACAAGTATGAGACTAATATCTTCCTGAGACTTTCTCTCACTTTTAATATACTTTAAAAAGCCTATTTTTGCACTAGATAATTCCACTGTTTTGTGACAAAAAAAAAAATACTGTATGTCCCATGAGGATTTTTTAACTGAATGTTCCTTAGACTTTCTCCCATTGAATAAACAGGAGGAGTTTAGAGAGCCCAAATAAAAACATCTACATCTGAGCTTAGGTCTCTTTTGTACCCAGTAAATACCTACGTGTTTTCAGAGTGAGATTCAAATTATTTAAGCTACCTATTTCAAAACTAGGTAAATTGTGCCCTAATAGTGCTTAGTTTTTCTACCAGCTATGAATGGAGAATAGGATGAATCACTCAGTTGAAGAGATCTAGAGTATCCATAGCAACAAAAAAAAAAAATCTCAGACAAATAATTTTTCTAGACCAGAATTAGATGCTTTGATTCCATCTTTGGCAAAACTTCTGTAAAAAAGCTGTCAAACTTGGATATAAGTGCAGGGAGAAATATAGAGTTAGATCCTTTTCTATTGCCTTGCTTTGGGTTCATTTTAGATAAAATTTTTTTTCTCAAATTCATATATAGAAGTATTTTCATGAGCAAAGTTCTCAAGATATTTGACGTAGTCAGTGTACTCCTTGAGAGAATGCAGTACCTAGAAGCACATCCTGATGTCTCATACTTAACATCATCTTACTCCTCCATTATTGTAAGTGCATACATTCATAAAATTAAGATCAAGTTAAAATTAGTGAAGTGTCACAGTTTGGCCCCTACTACTTCCATTCCTTTATGATCTGTAAGAAATCAGATTCCTTTTCATGGTGCTCCGAAGTGTTAAACACCTCTGTTATAGCAGGGTGTTTATGTAGTATATGGGTTTCCTTAAATGATCAAAAATAAATTTTATAAACTATTAATGTGCTGTAAAAGTAATTTGTAATCTTTCTTGACATTTCCTGTTGAAAGTGTCATGCAGGTAAAGGTCAGCTTCCAAACATTGCCAATAAAATTCTCTTCAGAAGATTAAATTGAATAATTTGCAACAAAGTTACTGAAATTTTTTATTATACCTTAAATGTTATGGTGACACATAAGAAATCTGCCCAAGCAATTCCATTGTGTAAATCAACTAATGCCTGTAGTTTCTCTTACATTTTCATAATCAAATACAAATTTCACACAAGGAATAAATGTCAGCTAGTAAATTTTTGAATGTCATAAACATATTCATGAGTTCTACTCTAAATATTTTAGTACATAATAAAGGGAATAGATACACCTCTTATCCATAAAATTCAGATTTATGTTGAAGCAAACCCCTCAGTTTTATAACCCTACTAATAGTATTTTATATCTAAACTGAGCTATGAGACATAATAAATTGTTAGTTAGGACATTAGATCATGCCAGCTGCACCACAGTGTTAAGGCCCAATAAGAGATGACTGTAATTGGTGTAATCTAAACACATTAGCTAAAAACTGCAATAAATATTTAAGTTATGCACTTGACATTTTTAACTTAATTTGCACAAATGCTCCACTTAGATACCTGATTTTGTATTGACTATTGTACATTATTTTAGATTTCAGGTCTTTTCACTTGCCTGATAGTGCAGGTAAGGTAGTGATCAACTATTATCTTATGAAGTTAGCTCTGAATTTCAGTGATTAAATTAAGTTCCATGGGCAGACCCACCATACACATAGCTTAAGCCTGACTTAAGGGTAGTCTGCAAATGCAGATAAGCAAATGAACTTATAGATCATTTCTGAAGAGGATTCATAGGGCATTCTTAAACAAACATGTGAGATGATTAACAGGCTACCAGGCATTCTGGACAGAATGTGCCTCACAGACATATTCACTGGTATCCTGCCAAAACCGCATGCAGTAAAAGAAGCCCCATTACGAAAGAGAAATAAAATAAAACCTGAACTTGTCCAGATGTTTAAAAAAGATCATATTGAGTAAATTCAGAGACCAGCAGACTGGTGTAACTGTATGGCTACTGCTTTAAAACTAAATTGACTTGAAGATTGAAACAAAATCATCAAATATGGTCCCAGTAAAAGGTCACTTCAATCTTAAGAATGCAGATTATGTCTAGCATTTTACATGTGCCAAGAGTACCAGAAATCTCTTTTTTTTGTGGAAAGAACCCAAAGTACCTTATCTGCAAGGACATTAGTAAGACTGATTTATATTTTATTTTAAATTTTATTTTATAATTTAATGTAACATAATCTCTTCTCACTTGCTTTTTATTTATTCTCTTAATAAGTTGGTCATCTGTAAGGGGGTTAGTACTCTAACAATTAATATATATTGACAATAGTGAGAAAACAGTGGATTGTTGTTCTATTTATATCATCTGGAGACATTTTCCTGCAGTGAGGGTACAAATTATTTTTTTGGCCCTTGACAGAGGTCTGCTAAGTCCAGGGACCAGTGCTTGGTGCTTGGTAAGATAAAGCACTAATGTCAAATTCCTGACTGGCAGCAGGCCCTGTGGGGATGCACTGAAATTCCTCTGTCAGGCCAATATATCAGAATGGTCAAAGAGTTTCTTCCCATCATGTTGCATTTCAGCTTGCACCAAGCAAACACTTCTGGTTCCTTGTGGAGAGGTGTTGTAAAGATGACATGAATCACAGAATTATAGCACAATGGTTTGGATTGGGAGGGATTTAAAAAATCTTATAGTTCCAATCTCTGTGTCATGGGCGGGGACACCTCCCACTAGACCTATTTGCTCAGAGACCCATCCACCCTGGCCTTGAACACTTCCAGGGATGAGACATCCACAGCTTCTCTGAGCAATCTGTTCCAGTGCCTGACCACCCTCACAGTGAAGAATTTCTTAAAGTAACTCTGAAAGACGTTGAGAGACCTACTAAACACCTCTCAGTCAGAGAAGGACTGGCTATCAAATCTGGACGCATCTGTTCTAAGCTCTCAAAAATCTCAGAAAATCTCACAAGTAGAAGAGGGTTAAGACAGTTTATTTTTATTTTTGGGATACTCCAGATATGTGATAAGATGGGCAACAGCTACAAGATTTGCTATCAAGACCTCTCCCTTTTAAGAAAATGAAATGTTTGCCCTCAGTAACTTTTGCATATTTGGAGTAAAGAAGTTTTTTCTAGGTATCCATCTGCATCCTTCTTCTGTCTCTACAATAGGTAGAGCCAAAATTTTATGATTTAGCTGTGGTTTGAAAGCAAAGAAGAAATAGCATAGTTTTCTCAGCATCCAGAATAGCTCTGTGTGCGTTAGGCACATGAGAAAAATCAGCCTAGCTTCTTTAATCTGCATGAAAACTATCTGGACAAGAGGTGACAGAAATTCCCCATAACATCAAAAATCAGATTGATCTTATTAAAACCTTTCATTGTAATTGAGCAAAGCCCATACTTGATACTTAATAATTCAGTCTATGCAATAAGCACATATTTTATATTGGCTATTATAGCTACACAAATTTACAGGAACAGAACTGTGTAATCTTTGCAATTCTTCGTGCAATTAAATGTTCTGTCATTCAGAAGGAAACTTTTTACAGAAATAATCAGAATTACGTGAAAGTCCTTACAGTTTTTTCTGATGTATTCAATATTTTCAAGCATTTTTCTTCTGGAAAGAATAAATTATCCATTAGAAATTTTTCATATAAATTCCTTCACTTGTGAAGTGAAGGAATTTATATGAAATTCCTTCACTTGTTATAACAAGTGCTGTCTTTTAAAATTAAACTTGTTTCTGATGAGGCTGTTAGTGTCTCTTTGATAAAGAATTACCTAATAATTTTGCTGCTACTATGTAAGTGATTACAGGTGCCGCTGTAAAACTTCAGTATTAAAAAGTCATTGTCAAGTGGGTTTAAAAGTACCTATTCTCTAATATAGTGATAATTCACATACAATTAACTAAAACAATTCAAAGATGAAATTTCTATCAATGTATACTTAGGATAAAAGGTATTACTCTGTTGAATCTTTAGATACATGGTTTATATTTCTGCATTTGAAATGGCAGAATGATACCTGGAAATATTAGTAGTTACAGCCATGAGGGAAAATTTATTTTTGTATCCTTAACAATGTGGGCATGAGACAGAGAGTTTTTTAAGTAAATGTTCAAGCCTGAACCTTTTTGAATGACCTTCTGTTGAGTTGGATCTTCATCTAAGAAGGAATTTTTAAATTTTGGATATTGCTCAATCTTTACCTCATTGATTAAATTTTTCATTGGTGGATGAAAGACAGCCACATATTCTGACAAGAACTTGGTTTAAATAAGAATGCAAGAATCATAAGACTTTTGAAGCTAAATGTCTTTGTTTAGTTTATTTGCTTGTTGCTAGATATGATAAAGCAGACACTCAACGTTTTATTTAAAATCAAGAACAGAATTTTATGGAAAAAATTTTTCTTCTAGTTGGATGGTCCTGCTTTAATTTCTTCTTTTTTTATGATAAAACAAATTCAGAGAAAGTGAGTGATCATGACCAATGGAGCAGAGCCAGGTACCAGCAGGGAACAGATTATTACAGCTCTATGATACAGGGAAAATGGGTTGTTAGCATCGGTGTCAGAGAGGTCAGGGGCGATTGAAGACACTATCATCAGTGCTCTTTTAGAAGAAGACCATTAACACTCACAAATTTTACACAGATTTATCTCCAGGTATGATCTACACTGTCCTCTATACTAAATATGCTAATGAAAAATATGTATATGGAAACACACAGCTTCTGTGTTCTACAAAAGATTTGACACCCAGAGTTAACAGTAGCCTATTTTTCAAAAATAACCACTGGCCTACCAGACCTGATCCTCAGGGAGTCTGCAAAGTCCATCACAAGAACAAGCTGAACACTAGAAGTCGTAATTCCAGTGTGTACGCATGAGCTCAAGACACATGCCAGTTTTGTAGTACACTCATTTTCTCATTCCATCCCAAACTCAGCTTGATGCTTCTCATCAGCACAGAGAGAATTTAAAGTTATCATCTCACCAGTGGTTTGTCTCGGTCTGTGGGAAGGGAATTGAATAGAGAGGTAAATCTGGGATAGAGCTTATATGCAATCAAAGAAGCATATGCAAAGAAAATTAGGTATATCCTAGGATGTATCAGCAAGTGTAATTAAGATGGAAAGAGAAATGATTGACATCTGGCATTTGTGAGACCCCATCCAGGGTATTGCCCCTGGTCTTGCACGCCACAGAGCAAGAAAAGCCTTCTGCAGTGAGGCCTGCAGAAAGCCATCAACATCAGGGGATGGAGCACAGAGGAACAAAGAGAAGTTGTAAGAAACAGGTTTGCCCAGCTGAAAGTATAGAAGAATAAAAGGTACTATTTCTGCTTCTTCAGCTATCTAATTGGACTCTTCTCTGATTAGAAAGCTAGATAGGACAATAGGAAAGTTAGAAAGGACACAAGTTGGGCTAGGGAAATTCTGACTAGAAATAAGGAAGAAGTTTTTGTACCACGAGGGTGGTCAAACATTGGAGGAGGAGGATGCCCAGTGGTTGTGAGTCTTCATAATCAGAGATAATCATAACAAGACTGGGCAAGGCTCTGAGAAACCTAATGTACACTTCCCCTAAGCAGGAGGTCAGACTAAGTGACCTCCAGAGGTCCTTTCCAACATAAATTATTTAGTGTTTCTATGATCCCTAGGAACTCAGCATGGTGTTTCCATTAATGAGAAAGGGATGCATTGGCAATAGAAAAAAACTTTTAGCATTTTGCATGACTCTTGCAAAGGCAAAATAGAGCAGCTGGACTTTATATAGATAACTTTATTTTTGCCACTCTTATTAAAAGTCTAAGCCAAACCAAAAATGTCTTCACTGAAATGTAAATGTTTTGCTATGTTAAATATCATGAAAAGACAGCCTTTCTGTAAGATTTTGTTTTACTTGCAACTATATATGTGGCACAAAACTCAGAAGTTCTTGCTTTTTAGACCTCTATGATATTATTTTCCTGCTATTATTATTACTACTATTATTAATATCGTTATTAATGAGGATTTTAAAAAGGAAAATAGTGTCTGCTCTGTTTTGCAAAAATATAAATGATGTGTGTATGGATATATAATTATTTGTAAAACATTTTCAATTGCTGAATAGATTCAGACTATTTTAGATATTGCTGAGTTAATACTTGTAAACCTGACAGTGTCCCAGCAAAAGCTGATCAACTTAAAAAAGAGTGTACATCTTATATATAATTTTATTATTGTTTTTATAACTTTAAATCTAAAAATACAGGACACAATAAAGATTCTAATGACCAATCCATCCAAGATATTGCTATCAAGATAAAAATATTAGTTAGATATTAAAATCTAAAATGAAATGAAAGAGAAGCTTAGAGCTCAGCATAATAAGACATTCCACAGAAGTGAGACAAAATATTGCCAAAGACATCGTTGTAGAAAGAGTAAGTTCCCTTCTAAAATGACAAGCAGATAACCCTTAGATTAAATAATTTCTGGTTATGCACAATCTTTACACACAATTACTTGTTTCACTGTTTCTTTATACCAGATCAGGATTTCAACCTCACATGTCTGGTGGTGATATTACTGCTTGTCGTGTTTGGTAATTTTGTGTTAGTGTTTGAATGTTTTGGCTGCTCAGTTTTTCGTGAAATGCACTACATAGTGAACGTTCTGGGAGAGCTGCCAACAATAAATTGCAATAATCCAACCTTGATTTTGTAAAGGCATGAGTCAAAAGCTCAGCATCTTGCTGACACAGCAATTGTCTTAACCTTGGTATGTTCCTGAGATGGTAATATGAAGCCTTATCAATATTGTTGATGTGGCTCTCTGAGGAAAGCTGAGGGTCAAAAATTACTGGAATTCATCATGAAGAGCATTTCTTTCAGGATTCCACTGTCCAGCAGCAGAACAGTGATTTAGCATTAAATTTTCACTAGAATGAGAGAGATACAGCCACTTGCCTGTGGAAGCACAGCAGGATACAAGCAGAAGCAAAAGAAATTATATAAACCTCAGCAAAATTAAATAAAAGCTGGTATTTACATTTTCAGTCATGATTATCTGTTTTTAAGTTTGCCCTGTAGGTTTTTACAGACAACATATAGATGTCTAGTCTGTTCCCCATTCTCTGAAATCAAAAGTTTCCAGGAAGTCCATATCTGGTCTTTTACAGTTAGTGCATCATAATGGTGTGGAAAAAGATAATATTTTCTTCTTAAGGAACAATCTGAGATGGAAGCAAACCAGATGAACCTAGACATTTTTCAGTCACAGACACAGATAGAGTTGTAGCTTCTTAATTGAGGTTTAGTTTTTGTTAGTTAGTTAGTTAGTTAGTTAGTTAGTTAGTTAGTTAGTTAGTTAGTTAGAAGGATTGCTCTCCATAGAAGTGACCCATGCTGGGGCAGACTGTAAAGAACTGCAGCCCCTGGGAATGACTCACACTGGAGAACTTTACTGAGGACTGCTGTGGGAGGGACCCACTTCCACTTAAGAGGAAGGAGCAGCAGAGACAGTGTGTGATCACCTGGCTACAGGTCCTATCCCAGTCCCTGTGAGTTGCTGGAGAGGTGTGGTCAGAGAAAATTGGTAGTAAAGTTGAGCCTGGGAATATGGGAGTAGTGGTGGGGAGGATGCTTGTAAGTTTTTACTTTTTTATTTCTCATTATCCTACTCTGATTCGATTGGTAGTAAATTAAATCATCTTTCCCTGAGCCTGTTTTCCCTGTGACAGTAACTGCTGAGTGATCTTTCCCTCTCATCCCAACCCAAAAGCCTTTTGTTCTATTTTCTCTCACCATCTAGCTAAGGAAGGAAGTCATAAAGCAGTTTTGTTGGGCACCTGTTATCCAGCCAGGGGCAACCTATCACAGCTGTGCATTTACTGTTTGTCTTTTTACATCCCCATAGCATTGGGTAAGAATTTGAAGGTTAAGGAGGCTGTAATTTTACTCAGGTTCCTCTTAATCTGTGTGGAGGCAGGTGCAAATGGGAGCTAACCAGTTCTTAGCTCAGTTTCTGCAGTTGCTTCATTGAACCTTCTGAATGTTTTTACTCTCTGAAAGATGTCTGCCTTGAATGATTGGAATTGTCCAGAGAGAATATTTATGCTTAGAGGATCACTATCCCCTCCTGTGACCCCAATTCTCTTGGGTTTCAAGACATAATGGATCCAAAGCCTGGAAGTTCCCAGCAATGCCTATTCTGTGATAGACTAGTGAGTTACTGGGTAACATGTCTGTTAGGAGGTGACTGGCTGTGTCTCTTTAGGGAATGAGCACCTGTTTAACCTGCTTTTTACTATCTGTAAAAACACTGCCACTACAAGAGGCCTAGCAGACATTCCATTCCTTAAGAACAGTCTAGTGTGGTCTCATCAGACTTGAAGAGATATGTTCCAGGCAAACTGGATGCATCCAGCTTCTGCAACAGACAAGCTGTGGGGAAAACAGTGAAGAGAAAATGATGCTGGCAAGGAACCAGGGCGCAACAGTGACCTTGGCAAAGACATAGATAGCTCTTTTGACTTACACCATAAAGACCTTCAGCTGTGGTCAGATAACAGATATGTTGATTGTAAACAGAAACCATTAGAGAATGACAAAACTTCTTTCAAGGAAAAGGTTCAAAAGTCATTTAGAATAACATGAGAGCACATTATTTTAATGAAAAGGCCATGTAATTATATCACATTTTCCCACATCAAAGAGACATAGTCATAAACTCCTGAGATGTGGGCTCAGGTTTTCAAGATGAAATTTAAAGTACTGTCAGTTTTCTTCTCATACAGAGGAACAAACTGCTCCTCTGTGGTATTGAGATCAGAATTGTACAAAAAGGCATTTAGTAAAGTCTTTGCAATCAGTGGCTAAAATAATGATTGTTTTCAAAGTTGGCTAAGCTTGAAAACTACTGACTATCTTCCTGCTGTCTTCTCAGGATAAGAAAGATACAGGAAGAATTTTCTTGGCTCAGAACAATTTGCTTAATCTCTGGAGATACCTATTTCTGGGCCATGTCATGAGAAAGCCACCAGATACTGTACAGAGAAGGAGGTGACTTTGCATTTCGCAAAAACCCCTCCTTTAGAAAAGGGGAGCACTTCCTACTACAGATATCCTTCACCTTTGCTCCACTGGACTAATTTAGTCCACAGAGGGCAGACCTCCTTGATAACAAGAGAGAGCTTTTCACTGGCAAAAGCATTCAAGTCAAAAACTGAGCTATAAAAGAAAAGAACTTGAGTTCAGGCACTAAAAAAAAAAAGATTTCAACTGCTGTTGGAAGCCACACTTCAAAGGAGCTTCAATCCATATATCAGGAAGATCAAAAAACTGTTTGGTGTTATTTTTTTTGTTTTTTGGGGTTTGTTTGTTTTGACTAAATAAATAAATAAATAACATTTTACCTCTGGAACAACTGGACACACACAGGGGAAAATTGCATAATCTTTCATCATTGAGAAGGTAATTTGTTGACTTCAGGTCAACCGTTTGATAAAGCTGTGAGTTCTGCATTACAGCTAGTTATTTTAAATCCAGCCTACAGATACAATCTCAGAACAATGTCATTTTATCATTTTTTAAATAACTGTAAACAATGATTCAAAATACATGCCTATTTCCATTAGTACTTTTTAGGCCCAATACCACATACATATTGAATACATATTGCATTGGGTTATTTCATGTTGTACCTTTTGACTGATATAGAAGTAAATAGGAACATTTCCTTTAATTCATTCTGAAAGCTGTGAGAAGAGGGAATATAGAATAATAATGCAGAACAACCTTGTGTTCTAACTATAGCAGTTTTTTCAATTTATGTGTTTCCAATTTATAACTAATTTTGGATAAAAGGGGATTAAGTCAACGATCTGTTAGATTCTGTGTTGCCAGTAAATTGCCTGCCAATTCCCACTCCCTGCATGTGTTATAGCAGCACAATGTCCCCAGATGCTGGCTAGAAAGCCAAACTGTAGTTACTTACCAAGCAGAGAAACTACTGAGATACAGTGCAGCATTCTCTTTGATTTTTATGGCAAATTATTAAACACCATAATAGAAGTAGGGATCTGTTAATAGTTAAACTAACCAAGGATTACATGTAATTCTTCCTGTCTTTTCATCTGGAAGATGTCCTTCATGTTTATTTTGACTTTTATAACACTGCTTATAAAACAGAATCCCTTCTAAAATAGTATTCCAACAATCAGTTCTATCATTCCAGTAAAGCCAGGCTATCCTAAAGGTATTAACAACTTTAAAGACTGTAAGCAAGAAATCTGCTCTGCACACACATGGATTATATACTGTCTTTGCTTTTATAGGCAACAGGTATTGGGTATTGAGCTAATTAGGTCCCCAGAGTCTCTGGATACTGACTGAATAATGTCTCAGTATCTAGGGTCTCCTTCTCATCTGGAAAGAGAGCTGAAAATCATTGCTGGATTTCCTTTAAATTTCCTGATGGGTTTAATAAGTCTGTGCTACTGTACTACACTTATAGTTAAGCTGATATATTTTCAGATGTTTGTACAGTATTTTCTTTTCTATGAAAATATTCTGTAGTGGCTCTCAATTTGAAAAAGATATTCACAGCAGGGTCATGATATTGCAGATACCCATTATCAGATGGGATAATGAAGGGAATATGTACTCTTGGAAAGATCTGGTGGCGCTATGGATTTTGGCAGGTCAAGGCAAAGCAATATTACATGGAAGTGGAGTTTATTTACTAGCACATAATCCACCTGAATAGCTCATTTCAGAACCTGCAGAGTGCTTAGACACATTTGCCAAACACACCTTGATGCTTAAGCCTTTTGTTCCTCTTACTTTCGATTGAGTGCATCAGCCTCAAGAAGTAATTTATGGATTTTCTTTTCTAGTCGAATTAAATGAAGGGAGAATTTCCATTGCTCTTTAATTTTTAAACTGAAATATGCATTTTTACTTTCCAGATGATTTTGTGTTTTGGTACTCATGAGATATCATCATCTCAGAAGACTTCTTATGGGACATACTCTTGGCCTGTTGAAAGCTTTCTTTTTTCTTCACTTCCTACCTACCCCTCACTAGGAGACTCCCGTGGTTCTTGTCCTGCCAAGCGGCTCCCTTCCCTCTTGCTGCACAGTGCAGGGAGGAAAAGAGGTATGAGAGATGTGCCTTCCACCTGATTTGGATTTGTTCATAGCTGTCTTTTCAATAAAGAAAGAAAGCCCTTGTTACAGTGCTGGTTTTGACTGGGATAGAGGTAATCACACCATTACGTGTGTGATGGAGCCCTGCTTTCCTAGGGACGGCTCAACATGTGCCTGCCCATGGGAAGTGCTGAATGAATCTCTTGTTTTCCTTTTGCCTGTGTGCATGACTTCTGCTTTACCTACTAAACCATGAATTCTCTCACTTTTACTCTTCCGATTCTCTCACACGTCCCAGCTTCTGGCTTAGCAAATGCGTGCTCAGTGCTGAAAACAGATTAGAACACAGCTTTAAAGGCAGAAAGTGATGTGACGTCACAGGGACTGGATTTTGGCAGCAAACCACTTGGTACATCTTTGCCAATTTCTGACACTTTTTTCAGCTCGTCTCTGGTTAAAATCCACAGATGCTTCCAAAGGAAGTTTTCCAAAGAGGAGTGCTCTGGTATGCATAATGGACTTCCTAAGAAACACTCCTGCGCAGAGGGAACAGCTGACCTACACGGCAGAACATTTATGTGTGCAATTATAGACACATATACTGCATTTTCAAACACTTGGACTAGACTATCCTGTTGTTTTATCCTAAGGACTAATGAAGGAAATGAGCCATCCAAGCCTGCACCTTGGGTGATACGTATTTGGTGAAATTTTGTCTTCCTGAATGGATGTAGAATGCTAGCAAAGCACCGGCATGGTCTGGGTATTATAAATTTGGAGGGTAGAATTTGACCTGTAACATGCAGGCTTGTAATTCTCTGTCATAAAATCTCCCATAAATCCAGATGGGAAACTGTTTTTTTGGAGAATATGGTGCATGTCTGGACATATATTTGTTTTTTTTTCCTTCTTCTTAAGAAAGAAGCATTCTGCAACCCAATGAAGCTGTTAAGAGTAAACTCTGATCCTTGCAGTTTTCCTTTCTAGGGGACCCCAGGGAAATAATCACAATTGTTTATTTTTACTTTTTATTACTAAAAGTAGCTTTTACCTTAAAATCTCCTGCCTGGTAGAGATTGTGATGGCTCTTTGTATTCCTTCAAGAATCTCAGACACAATCCAATTCCTCTTAAGTCTAATAAAATACTGTTAATAAAGAACTAAAAGAGGTGATTTTTCTGTGATTCTTTTGATTTTCTTTCTCGTTTAAATTTTCAAAGAGCCCAGTGGCAGCATAAAGAGCAGGACTAAAATGCAAAATAATTTCATTTTTTAAAAATACTTTTTATTTGTGTAGGTTTTTTTAACTTTTTATGTCAGAGTAAGACTCATTCTGCCTACAAATTCTTGAATTGGTTATTGTGAATGAGATAAAGTCTTTTTCCCTGTTCACAACATAATCACTGACACAGAGAAAGAGGATCAGTCTCCTGTCTCTGCAAATGAATTAAAATTAAAATATTCTGAAAGCTAAATCTTTCAGATCACAGGAAAGAAACACTGGCTTTTATACAGTGCTTGCATTCTCTGTTGTATTGTCTCTGTCTAGGAGCAAATATGATAAGTAAATCTAATGTTAGCTGGAATCCCTAAGTGTTTTGGATATTTTCTGTATCATTTCATCTAGCAGAAAAATAAGTTAGTACAGAGTTGAAAATTGAACCATATACCTTCACATGAAAAAATACCCCAAGTACTTCTGCAACAAAGAACTTTCTTTTTTGAGCATTCTGAGCAGCTAAAGTAGGAATGATAGTTTATAGTCTAGGCTTTGACACCAGAATATTTCATATTTAATTTCCTGAAACATGTGTTCCTGCTCTTGACAGCATAGAATGACAACAAAATTAAGTACAAAGGCCTTGGATATGATATACTGCTCCCATAGTCCTGGAGTGGTCTCTGCAGGCTCCAGGTAAGTGCCAAAAGCTGCCATGATATCAGCTATAGCACAATTAATTTATTCCATATTGCTCCCTTTAATGATCTTTCAGCAGTACCAAACCGATTTCATTTCTACAGCTACTGTTCTTCCCTATCTCATCTTCATTCTTTCTCCCAGCTTGAATTAAATAAGAGAGGCGAGAGATTTATTTTTGATAGTTCATTGTTATAAAGGGGATAGCTCTGCAGCATTGTATAATATAAAAATCTTCATTACACAGATATATTTGAATGCATTCTTCTCCAAAGAAAGCCATATAGTTGAATTAACTCTTCGTGTACTCAACACGTAAAGTATCACTTTGATTGTGGTACAGCTCAGTAAGCACTGCTGGATGGCAACAGGGAGGGAAAGGTTGCCAGCACTTCCAAAAAGGTAGCAGACTAGAAGCTTGCTTCTTGTAGTCATCCTGACACACTGTAATAAAACTCAGCAAGCAATCACAGCTCTGATTTATATTTGAGTGACCACACAGTTCTACAAAGACATTTTAATATGCAATCACTTGACCGCACACTGCATGCACATTGCGGATGATTGTGCATTGTGTCCTATGGAGATTTTGACTCAGAGGTGCCAGCAGCTCACTTCTAGACCATTAAAGCTGCTGGATCTTTTCTGATGCCATCTTCAAAGAAAGATAAAGTGCTTTTGGAAGGCTGTAGGGAGTAATTGCTTTTTGACATATTGGATGGATTGAGACAGCTAGGGAGTTGCATTTTTCTGGGGATAATTTTATAATTTACACTTGTGTGTATATATCCAAACTAATTAATATTCTAAATCTGTACAATCATTAAGAAAAGTGTGTGCAATTCTCTTTACTGTGACAAACTAGTGATTAGTCCGAATCACTAATAGCTTTGGACTAACTTGCACCCATCAGAGCAGAGATATAAAAAAGGGTGGGAGAATTCTGGGAAGCAAAAGACAGAAACAGGCATAGCAAAAAGTTGTGATTTGCCCCAGCTGCATGGAGTGCTGTGAGGAGTGGCACTGCACTGAGAGCAAAAGTAGGAAATAGCTTATTGCTTTTCATATTGAGCAAAGGAGGTGGAAGCACATGCTGCACTCTCCCTGCTGAAACAGTGAGTCCCAATTCCCCAGTTTGCTCTACAGGAAGCATTGTACCTGTGTTCTGCCCTGTGTGCTCCTAGTGGGATAGTATTGTTTTATCACATTTCCTTCCCTGAAACATATTTCAAAAATCCCATATCATCCTTTATTTGGTTTTAATTGGAGTAAAAACTTCCTGAGCACTTGTTTCTGTTATTAAAATTGTATTATCATAGTACCCTAAGCTCATTCATAGTGCTATGTGGGTAAAGGATATAAGGTTACAATGATAGAGCTTATTTCAAATAGCTTTCAATTGAAATGCAATAGAAAATTCAGCTGATGTGGATAGATCAGTGTGGGATGAAACAAACTGCTGATTGAGAAAAATGATGAAACATCTTCATGCATGGCTTTCCACATGTGAAGAGAAACATGTAAAATCCCAGCAGTGTCTGTTCCAAAATGTAATCAAACTGTCATATGGAGGGCCAACAATCCTGTTATTTCAAGCCAGAGTTTGTAGAGTGAGAGTACAGTAGAAGGACTTTGATAGGTAAGACTATCAAGTTGTGTTTGACACACAGAAGGGACAAGAACTCAAAGGGAGAGATAAATTTATTAATCATCTTTGCAGCAATATTGCTCCACATACTATTAGGAGAATATGCGCTGTATGACAAGGTAGGTTTCTATGTGGAATAGAGAGATCCTAGAGATAAAAGAATGTGTAAAGTTTGAAGTCTGAAAGCTTGAATTGTCACTGAAGCTTGAGTCAAAAACTATTGACCTGAAAGAGAAGCAGAAGGACAACCTTGTGGAATAGATCTGAAAAATTTAGGTTGCAAAACTGAAAGAGGAAAAAATGAACTCATCTGATCTCAGAACTTCAGTCATAAATATTTCCTAATATAGGAGTAGGAATGGAGGAAATAATGTCAAAGGCGAGCCACATTTAAAAAAAAAAGAAATATCGTAATAGGAAAGATAACTGGAAGAGACAAGGGGGAGATTTAAAGCACAAAGGGAATCAACAGGTCCATGTGTAAAATAGAGGAGTAGAGGAGGAGTAGAGGAGGGGAAAGCAGGAGGTCAGGAAACATAATGTGGCAAAGGCATGAAGTGGGGGGTGATGCCACAGGAGGAGAGTTAAATTCATCAACAAAAAAATGGTGCTTGGAGAAGACCAAGGGTACAACAAATTGTGGTGAATAAAAGAGCTCCAGGCTGAATGATGTGATTAGAAAGAGAAAAGGAGTTACAGGCTGAGATGATTTGTGCACTGATTTCAGTAAGGATGGTACTCAAAGAAGGTTTTATTTTCTACCCTAAGGACGATTTTAAATAGTTTTAAACCAGTTTAAAAATAAAATGCACAGGTAAATTAATCAGGAACTCAGTTTCTCAAAAAGACTTTAGTCTTACTATCCACTCCTTTTACTACTGCTGATCTCTTCTTGTTTTTTGAAAATTTAGTTTTAGCAAAATTAATGAAGATGGTACTTATTCAGGCCAGGCAATTCAGTGATCCCACCTAGGCTTGGATCATATTTGAAATTCAGATATTAGCATTCCCAGAATAAGCATTCCTGTAGATGATTGTACACTGTTAGGCAAAGTCCAACAAAGTTTGGGACTAAAGAGAACAGTATCTAAATAGCTTATCTGCCCAGAGAATATGGCAGGCCCAGAAGGAAGGCAGGTAGGTAGATGAGACACATGGCTAAGACTGGATCCTGTTCAAAGTTTTTGTTGTACTTGCAATTCTATCCATGTGATTGTGATACTCAGTTTTTCACCCGTGTGACTATTTTATATGTGATCTCAGATCAATGTCCATGATTCATTATAAAAAATTGTGAAGTAGGATTTTGAAAGTTACTGGTTCATATATTTTGATAATTTTAATTATTTAAACAGAGGAAGAAAAGGATCATTGTCATTGAACTGCACAAGCTAAGAAAGTAGTGCAATGTTATTAAACTTTATAGCTTATAATATAAGTAAATTGCTTGTGCAAAGCAGGAAGATTTTTTCCCTTGTATTACTCCGAATATTAAGTACTGGCTGCTGCCCAAGAAAAGGTAATAAGCAAGATGGGATAGTGAATTTATTGGATATGTCAAATACAGGTTTCCTTTGAAGGAGGGAGCACTAACTTGTGTCTCTCAACTCCCATAAATACAAGGAGCCATATATTTAAGCACTGAGCAGTTATTTTTCTCTCCTTGAGTATACGGCATGGCATCCTTTTGTCATTTTGTCTAAATACGTAAATCAAAATGGTTGTCATAATGTATCTGGTACTCCCTGCAGCACAGGGGGAGGTGTGTTTTTTTCTGATGTGGTAAAGCTGTTAAAGAATTCCTTTTTAGTTTAAGTGTATTTTATGGTATAACAGGTAAAGTTTTCAAAATGCCTTGAACATTTAACCAAGGAAACATAAAACAAGATGCTCAGTAAACAAACAGATCAGGTGTATATCTATACCTGTGTACATATATGAGGAGGAGCTGAGGGAACTGGGATTCTTTAGCCTGGAGAAGAGAAAGATCCAGGAGAGACCTTATCTCTCTTTGCAACTGCCTGAAATGAGGCAAATGTAGCCATATAGGGATCTGCCTTTGCTCCCAGGCAATTAGCAAGAGGACAAGTGGCCTCAAGCTGCACCACGGGAAGTTCAGGTTGGAGATCAGGAAGAATTTCTTCACTGAATGTGTGGTTACACATTGGAACAGGCTCTCCAGGGAGGTGGTGGAACCACCATCCCTGGAAGTGTTCCCAAAGTGACTATATGTGGCACTTAGAGCTATGGTTTAATTAAAAGGTGGTGTTTTTGACCAAACAGAAGGCTGCCCTGTTAATTGACTCAAATATCATTTTGGACTTGATTATCTTGGAGGTCTATCTATCTATCTATCTATCTATCTATCTAATCATCTATCTATCTATCCATCTGTCATCTCTGTAAATAGATCAGCTAAAACCATGGTAGGTATTTTTTTTTCCTGAAGACTATCTACATGAATGAGATTTTTGTCTTACTGCAGGGAAAAATTAAGTAGCTATGTTTCAATGCATTCTTATATGTATCTCAGTTCATTCTTTAAATTGATATTGTGATTTGCCCTTTGCCAATTCATTTTCATTGTCTCTTACAGTTATCCATGTTTTCTTTCTTGATATGCCTATTAGTTCATATTCACTTATACAATCTCTGATATTCATTACTTAATAGCCTTTAGATTACAGCTATGAAGAAAAGTATAGTTTATTTTTTTTTCTTCACCTCCTCTAAATTTTTTAAACTCAGTGTTGGAGATAAGAAAAAAACAGTCCTAATCTGTGTTTAGACTACTGACAAGAAATATTATACTTTATACTTTTCTAATTACATATACGCAAAACAAATACTTAAATATTCTTCAGTTCTATAAAAATATAGCAAATTCATAAGCAGAAATAGGATAATTATTTTCCCCTAATTTATTTGACCCTCATCTTTTAACTATGATAGCCTTTCTTACTTTCTTTCATAGTCTCTCTGCTCCATGGATAGCTATTTTGAACAGAAGCAGTCTCACAGTCCCATGGAAACACTGTGGAATCTTGGAATTACCTCTCTTCCTACCTGCATCTCCAGTGCAATGGCAAATCTCATTATTTTTGGCAAAAAGTAATAACTTGCACCAAATTTAATATGTCATAATTCATTTTATTCCCCCACAACAGATTAAAGAGCAAGTTAGGACTGCTCATAGATGAGTGATCTGGGTTTTGACAACTCTGAACTCCTGTGCTGGAAGTTAATCAATCTCATTACCTTCTCAGAAGGGGCCTCTGCAGAAATGGAAGAGACTCTGCTAGTCTGGTATCTGGTCACTCTGTCTTTGGTTGTCTGAAGCACAAAAATATAGGACTAATTTATATCCAGGCATGGGTAGTTTATCTTTTTCCACTGAAATATTAAATTTTCTGTGAAGTTTAATTCAGCCCCTTGAACTAGACTGTGGCAAAAATGGTCCTCTTTTGCAATGCTGCAATGTGTAATGCCAAAATAACCAACCTGGTTTACTGCAGTAGAAAAATACATATATCTCCTTTTATTCTGGGGTCATGGTAAATCATAAGCCTGTCATAATCAGATAGATAAACTTCATAATTATTGCTTTAACAAGTAGTGAAAGCTGTAGTTGAGAATTAAAACTGAATCCTGTGCAAGAACCAATACATGCCTACACATAACCTATGTGTAGGCATGTATTGGTTCCTGAACAGAATTCAGTTTTAATTCTCACTTACAGCTTTCACTACTTGTTAAAGCAATAATTATGAAATTTATCTATCTGATTATATTTCAAGCTAGAAGGCTCTTATGTAGAAGGTAGATGATTACTGACAGAGGAAAGAGAAGAATTTCCAAACAAAGAAAAACAATGCCCCAGGCTTTATCCTGTCAAAATCCGTTATGCAACAAAGATCTTCAGAAGTGTGTGATGTTCCTGCTGACAGTACTGAGTGTTTATACATGGGCTGATTACTCTCCAATGTTCTCTGCAGATAATAGTGACAACAGTGAAGGAACTGACTTTTCTCAGCATTTGTTTAAGTCTCAGCCAATGTTAAATTCCTTCCTTTGAGTTCAATGAATCAAAACGCAGTGCTGATAATTATTGTATTTGCAATCCCAGAGACTTTACTGCCCTTGAGACAGAGTAGTAGCACTCAGCTAGAAACGAATGAGACTCAGAGAGCTGCTTTGTTAATTGACCCAAATATCATGTAGTTAATGAACTGTTTTTAAGGATTCTGTGAGCTCATGAGATGTCTGAGTGATATTGGATGCTCTTTAAAAACAGAGAATCTTTACCAATGCCAATGAAGGCAAATAGTCTAGGCAAAAATACACATTCCTGTCATGGAAATGAACATAACCTTGATTCTCATTTTCTCAGCATCTTCATAACATTTTATATGACCTCCTCTTTGTAAACATTTTTAATGCAGCGGAGAAGGTGTGTGGCAGTACAACCTTCCCATGTTACAAATTAATTGGTTGTGGATCCTCTCACAGTACCTTATAGGCCAGCACCACATACAAAGACACAAAGTATCAATAAATGAAGAAGATTCTCCTTCTTTGCTCTTTAAAGATGATCTGCAATAGCTTGGTGTCTGGGGTTGATCATTTGCTTTCAATGAAGGACAGTAGGTGAGATTGCAGATTTGCAAAGGGAAATACAAATGGACTTGCTTTTAATGAGAAGCAATATGCACCTCACCAAGAGGAAGTTTAAACATGAGACAAAACTTGAAAGAGTTAGTGTTTTGTGCTTTTGTCTACAGAATGTTTTTAAAAATGTCCAGCAGTACAAAATCAACTGCACAACCCCTGGTGATAACCACTGACTAATATTATTTCTGTTCTTTTTTGGCAGGCACACTGTAGAAGCCCATTTGCTGATATTGAGAATATAACCATCAGTTAAAAAGCAATTGGAAATGGTTGTAAAGAGGATTACTTTTTAGCCTCTGGTTAAGGATATATGATCCAGTATCAAGAAGTAGTTTCAGTTACTGTAATGTACAGTCTCCCCTCTTAAAAGGAAATCTTCCCTTTTCTTAACTGGACGCAACTGTAAAATACTGCATAAAACAAAACTTAGACAAGAAAGCAGCATTCGTATAAACACGAGAAACCATCAGACTGGGAGAATAATCCTGTGATATCTGCCTAATTTTGCTCCCTTTAATAAATTGCAAAAATCTTACTGCCTTTTTTTGGGGATAAAGTTTATCCATCACTAAACAGTGATTAAAAATCTCATCTTTGGTGCCTTGAAATCTCATTATATTAGTGAAGAGCAGAAGTAATTGCTCATAGTATAAAGCTAAAATTGAGCTGTAAGAAAAGATGCAATTGCAAAAATGGTCAAAACACTGTTTAGAAGAAAACGTGGAACTACTCTGTCAGTTGAGGATGCAAGTTTCCAGTTTCTGAGTGCGTCAAAGGATTACACCTAAAAAATTGATTACAATTAAAAAAAAAAACAAAAACCAAAAAAAAACCCAAACCAAACCAAAACTCCCTAAACTAAAGTCCACCAAAGTACACCCTGTAAGTAATTAAAAGTTTGGTCTATAGATTGATTTTTAAAACAATGTTAATTTGAACTTTGTATCTCTGTGCTTGTGACAAGCATTCATCTGGAATAATTAAACATTTTGAAATGCAATTAAAATCAATGTCTTTCTTTGACACAAACCAATTACATACATTTCTTTTTGTTTCTCATGAAAACATGGTACTTTTTGAGAAGCCTCAAACCAGCATTTGCAGGCAATGAGTGGTGTTTGAAATGTTTTGATAGCAACAGCTTCCCTCCTACAGGAGAAGACATTTGATCATTGTGGAAATTTTTGTCTTTTTTCATATTTAATTTAATTTAATTTTTTTTTTGCAGCATATTTTACAGTTACTTATTGTACATTTCAATCAAATTCAAAAGCTGCCCAGCTAACTGCTCAGTGAAAATTGTTATTCAACGTAAATAAGGCTGTCTCACTTATTCCAAGAGAATAACGCTCTACTGTGTAGATATTTTTTCACTGAATGTGATCTCAATTGTCCAGGCAGATCAGCCACTTTTAGGTATTTCTTGAACGATGGACATTATTTGAACTTGCAATAAAATGCCATTTTCAAATTTTGTAGCCACATGCGCATTCATGGATCCATAATTTCTTATCAGCCCCACATATGATGAAAATTCAATGAAAAATGCAAGACTGCATAGATTAAAGATAAATAGTGCTTGGTAAAGTGAGAATTATGTCTCGCCTCCACCCCATACCATGTGGCAACCTCTAGTTCACATGTTGAAGACTAATCTAGGTGGGCACAAATTGTTCAGTTGCACAGCAGAACACTTACATTGCTTAACTTTGGCATTTCAGTCAGGGAAACTGTCACCTCATCAAAGTCTCTTACAAAATGTCAGCATAACAGTCTGCTTGAATGTTAGTCTTCCAGTCATTTGAGGATCAAATGTGTCCTCCTTTATGCCACTTTGTGTATTGTTCCTTCACGCTTCATTTTCCTATCCTGTTAGCACTTGTGAGGGACTTTTGACATTTTTGGTTTGCCATGTGGTTTGAAAAGTAATTTTTTCCCATTTCCTGGGGCATGCTGAGACTTTTGGGCAATTTTTTTCTTTTAATCCTGGAAGAACATTTGTTGAAAGAGAGGCTAAGTTCTGGAGGTCCCTTAGCCCTTGGCTTTGGAGGTCAGTACTGTATGTATCAAAGGAAGGAGGAATAAATCCCTGTGGACCAATACAGACTCACTTTCTGCAGGAGTAGTTTCTTCCTATTGCATCTCATGAAAGAGGAAATCTTTTTCTTTTTCTTTTTTATTTTCTGAAATCTATCTATTGTTGTCTGTGTAACCAGACAATGGTTATATTTATGATGTATCTAGCCTTTTAGTAATTTTAATCCCTTGGCCTCCTTTCATGTTTGATATCTTATTCTGTTCTTTTAGTGATCTCATTACAGAGCTTAATAATTTGTGCACCTGGGTATTTTAAATGTTTTACTTCACTGCTTCTCAAAGAAGAATATCTAAGATAGCATTACATTAGTATTTGCAATACATTCAGGTTGATTTATTTATTGAAATGCAATAGAAAATTATATCTATTAGAAGAATCCAGACATAACCATCATAAAAAACAATCAGTATATCTGTATGTATTTTGCCCTGGCAAGGCAAGTATTGTTTACACAGGTATAATTTAGTCTGAAAAATCAAATCTTAATATAATGAAACAGTGGCATTTGTCTCCTAAAAAGTGGGTACAATTTCTTTCCTTCTCTTTCTGCCAGTATTCTCTAGGTCTGTTAAGGGAGAAATTTGTAAATGTTTATTGGAGAGCTGGTTTTAGGTGGGGTAGGTTTTAGCTTCTCTTTCTAAGCAGAGGCTATTGCACTCGCTGAGAATTAAAAACTTAAGAAGACTTTTAACCATTTACACAAAGAAGAGACCTTAGCTGAACAAACTGAACAAGTTAAGCAATCTGAAATAAAAAATAAATATTTTTTTCTTCTATTTAGAATACATGTGATACTTTTTGAGATAAAGCCGGAAAAAAAGGAGCCAAGATCCAGACTGGGTGAATGTTGCCTGAGAAAATGATGTCCTAAAAAGTGGCATCTAAGTAGTGGGAAAAATATCTACTAGTCATTGCAGACAGTTCAGAGACATTTCTTCAGAGAACAAGTCAAAGAGAAACTCCTTTCAAAAAAGGATAGATAGATTTTGCTGCATCAGAAACTGGATTATGCAATACAAGAAGCAAAGCAGAAACTGAAGCTAATATCATTAAATAAAAGGAAGAGGCAAAAGCAGCAGCTCGGGACCATAGTGAAAAGGCAGAAAACAGAGGAACAAAAAGCAAACCTCCTCCCTTTGCCTTCATGGGAAGAAACTGAAAATTGAGTCAAAATGATAGAATTACAAACATAGAAAATAAGGTAAAGCAAAAGCAAAAAGTAAGATAGGAAGCAAGAGGTCTCCCAAAGAAAAGGCAACATGGCAGAGACATTATAAACTGACAGTCTCATCTTTGGACAAGGATAGCTGGAATCAATTTTATATCTGAACATGTCCCTGTATGTGATGTTTCACTGTTGTTCTTCAGGATGCTAAGAAATGATGCAGCATGAGAGACTGCTCTTTGTTCAGTTCTTAACAGCTCTTTCCTTACTCAGAATGCTTCTGGGAACCGACAGCCATTTCCAAGAACAAATCAACCTTTCTGCTTCTGTTTACGGTGGGGGTAATGCACTTATGTTCTGGGCTATTACACAAGCTCATGAACTTGTGGTGGGTGGCTGCTGTTTTGTGCATGAATGCTTCACACCAGCTTCCAGGTAATACCTTAATTTTACAGATTTTCAGAATAGGAAATCAATGATTTCTAATGGAAAGTCTTTTCTGCCAATCTAATCAACTAAATTAAGGCACCCATTTATTTAAAATTGGTTTTAGAGAGTATTTATCTTTTTTTTTGCCACCATGCCTATTTAAGTTGGCCATGGGCTAGAATCTTACAGCTTGTGTTCTCAGTGAAATCTACGCAAAACTTTTGGACTACTTCTAAAGTCTAATGTTTTTCTACTTAAATATCAGATTTTGTAGGGTGGGGGAGTGGGGACTGGAAAGAAAGAGGAAGATCTGCATTCATACCTACAGGTTCATACATAACCCTACTTATATGTCCCCCAGAGAAATGTGCTTATCTTTTGCCTCACTGCTGTATAAAACTTCAGGTTTTCTTGTAATAGAGATATTTTCTTGCTACTGTCATGAAAAATTCAAAATGCATTTACATCTGTAGCTCACTTCACTGATACTCATGTTATCTATGTCATGTCACAGTTTGCCATGTATCAACACAGCTTGCATAATTCTTCATTACTGCCCCACTGCTGCCTCTTTGAAGGGAAAAGTCTTTTCCAAGAGGCAGCATGACTGAGAGGGAGCTTATAAAGACTCAGGTCCTCAAAACCTGTGTGTTTCTCAGAGATCTGCTTGGTTACTGTAGGGTGTGGGAAAGAATGTAAATTCAAGCCAGCTAGAAAGTTATGTGTTTTAATTATTTATTTGATATAATTAATATTCTTTTTTGGCACAGAAGGGTTCTTGAAGCATATCTGGGATTAACTGTTTACGTGTATCTCTTTTAAATTGTGGGGAGTTATATCTAAGATGCTAAATTGCCTTCCTGCTCATATGCAGTCTTCACTAATCTTGGTTATGCTACACTGTTTAATTTGCAATTGTTTTTGTTTCTTTGACTGAACTGTTGCTACACCTTTAACAGCTTTCGGCTCATTACATAAATTGCAGCATTGTCTTTTTTTCATAGCAGGAATTCTGAGTTTTCAGCTGAATAAGTGTGTGCATGAGCAAAGGTGTGGACTCAGAAGATGTAGCATTAACTGTTCTCACGTTGCTAATGAGGTGCTGGGGTACAAGAGGCTGCATCTGGCTGAATGACATCTCACTTGAGGGCAGTGTACAACAGCTTGTTAAGCTTGCAGTCACAGATACAGACCCACAATGCTTCTCCCTCCTCTTCCTCATGCTTACCAGCCCCCTGTCCACCTAGCTAAACTCTCCATTTTAGAACTGAAGACGTCTTCAGATCTGGCACTAGGACCTTTCCTTGACACCTCATGGGGCTCCCACCCATTGGCACTTAGCTCATCCACAGCTTCTTCCCATGGACTGTCAGGGAAGGCAGGTTTCTGAGGAGGAATCGTGGCCTGGAGGTTAAAATGTCAGGAGGTATAGCTTTGGAGGTTGATAGCTGGGCTGTAGCAAACTGTACCTTACCCTGCAGATTGAGACATAGAAAAATGATGTGAACTTTCCTCCTGAGTCCCAGAGAGCCCCAGCTGCTGTGAAAGCCTCTGTCAGTGATTGTTCTGTGGGGCATAAATTCTATGAGAATTGTACAAGCAGTGGAAGCAGGAAGAGTTGATGTAGCCCCAAGGAATGGAAAGCAGGCAGCATCCTCTGGCCCTGACTGCAGCCAGCAGAGCTGCTGATGCTGCCTTTGAGCTACCTCTTGGACCTGATGTTGGATGGAGGTGAACGAAGCTGTCTTGGTGTTAACTTGAGCTTCCATGAAGGGTGAGGAAAATGAGTAAGGAGGTTAATGTTTCCCCAGCTCTACTCATCTGTAGGTAGATTTGTCACCTTTTTTTTTTTTTTTCCCCACAGTGTCTTTTGTTGTATTTGAAGAAACTTGACTGGTCTCTTCTACTCTCACTTGTGCTGCTGAGCTGGTTCTTATCCAGATCTCAACAATTATAATTAAAGAAAATTAAGACACTTTACAATAGTCTGCCAAGCACACCTACTGGGAACAGAGGGAAACAGAAAACCAAACAGGTCTGACAACAGAGACTTATATAAATGAATATTAATTTTAAAAAAGGTTAAAAAGCACACCTGATATATAACAGGCTGCATATGACAAGTATCAATTGAATGGGGCTCATCTAAAAGCAGTCAGTCACTGTCACTCAAAATGCAAAAGAAACAGGAATGGGTTGGCAGCTAGAAAAAGCAAAGATGGAGCTGTGGTTACCTGGCCTTTCCTGCTTATTTTAATTTGAACTCTGGCAAGTATGTGCAGTCTAGCACGTACTAGATGATGGTTCTTAGGTGGAGTCAATGGAGCATCTCTTTGATACAGCCTCCAGCGTAATGTTGGCAACATGTTGGTAACACAACGTTCTTGCTGTACATCAAGAATTAAAAGCAGCTGATCTAGGCAGAGTAGAAACACAGACATAAGAAAGAGGTACATTTGAGGCTTTGACAGATAGGTCACTTTTGCTGAGTAGACTTTAAACTCTCAGTGGTGAGAAATAAACATTGTAAGACTTGTTTATTCTCTTAATATTGAAATGCAAAACAGATTGTACAAGCTGTTTTGCAGATAGTCCTGTTTTGTTATGTTAATTATAGGAGCACCCTAAGGTAAAGGTAGCTATTTGCCTTGCAGATATTAAATTAGGTGAATATGATCCTATAGCTATCATCTTCAAGGAAAAGAAATTATGACCATTGGAGGATGTCACCTGGTTAGCCAGGGTAAAGGCTTTGGGAAATCAGCTTGATTTTCCATCTTTTTATAAAAGTACACTCCGGAAGAAAATATGAAGAAGGCAGAAGGAAGTACACATATCCTGTGAGGAATAATTGAGAACCTTGGGGTTGTCTAGTTTGGAGTAAACGCGGTTGAGAAGAGACATCAGTCCTCCCTACAGCTTTGCGAGGAGACGTGAAGGGGAGGGACCTGCTGATCTCCCTGGGAGCTAGCAGTGTTCCATTCTCATTCCCTGGAACTTTTGCTTTGTGGACAAGTGTGAGATGACAAGGAAAAGAACAGAGCTGACCTTGTCAAAGCTATGATTTTCATGAAGTACATATTCTCCCAGCCACAAGAGCAGAGTTTGGTGCCAAGGGTAGCATATATGCCAAGGAATGCTCAGCTGACTGTCTCCTTTGCCTTTGTCTCCACCCTCACGGCTTGGCTATGCTCCATATGCCCTTGCCTGGTTTCCCAGCAGCAGCAGGAGGTCTGCTTGGGCAGGAAAGATGTTGTGTTGGGTGAAAAGCTGACCTTAATAAGGCATTCACTTTAGGACACACCTGATTTAGGATTTCTGTGGGAGAGACAGCTCTGCTGAAATGCTGTCATGAAAACACATGGGAAAAAGAGGTGGTGAGTTTGAGCTCACTTCCCTGCAACCCAGAGAATATAAACACAGCCATGAGCACAATAAGGCTGTTTGTGGATCTTAGTGATCTTAAAGCTGCTTAACTTATTTTGAATGCTCATAACAAGAGGAATAATGTCAAAGACTGATTCAAAGACTGATTGCAATTTAATTTTTTTTAATATCCTGCTCTCTTTCCATAGTTGTATCAGTCCATTTAGAATAGTTTGTGTTTTTGCTTTAGCAACAAATAAGACTAGTCATTGACTGAATAATAATCTTCTAAAAGTTGACTGCAGAAACTTCATGAATGAACATACAAAGAAAGAGATTATAGAATTTATTTCATCTGAACATGTTTATATCTCTGAGAATGGCTTCTGTGGTAAAATGAGCCCATTTTTTATAAAAGACTTTTAAATATAGCTTAAATAAAAATTAAATATTCTGACAAGTGTTTTGAAAAAAGAAAAAGAAAAGAAACATACTGAAAGTGGCCCAGAAGCCCAAAGGCTCCTTCTCTGAGCTAAGAAATGAGCAGCTGCCTATGAAAGAGGCAGCTGAACTGGGAATAGGAGGTAACTCACCTACAACTCAATGACACATCTTGCCCAATCCCACACTGTAAATATCCATGATTGCTGGGCTGCCTCCTCCAGAGCAGACACTGCTCTACTCCTGTCAAAATATTATGAGTAATTCTGAATTGTCTTGTAGAAAAAGTTAGTTATACAAATCTGAACTCTTTGGTTGAGGAATCTGGTACTTCTCACACACATAAAGTGGTCTCCTTACCCATTCAGTCTAAACTTCATTTTGCTCTACTTTGCCTGAATTTATTGCAGGGGTGGGGTTGAGGTCAGTGTAAAACATATTCAAAGATTCTTACAAGTGTATTGCAGTCCCTGGAGGAAATGTTTTGTCAAAATGCTACAGAGATCTAGTACTGTCCATTATAGCCTACTCCAGGTCTACTTCTAGCCTAGTTTATACTCATGACAAAGATGAAAATATCTGAGAAATTACATTTACATTGGATTGAATTAGATGCATTGTTCCATTTCAGTCTCATGGTTGATGTTCAGTGCTACATTACAGTAGCTAACCCTTGGAACCTGTGAGAGAAACAGCATTTGTGCTGCTGTTAGGATCTTTTCCTTATTTTCCTTTATTTTCTTAGTAGAGCAAGGAACATGAGAGGCTTTGCAGTCCTCTAAAATCTGGAGTGTTTCACACAGGGAGCATATATACCAGTCACAAATATGTAAGATATTAAAATTTCTATTCTTTTACTACTTGTGACATAAAAGAACCATGTTAAATGCAGTGATATTTACACTTTTCTTCAATTGCTTGTAAGATTGCCTAAGCAGTAAAAGTAGAGATGTAAACACATTTATTCATACATTAACAGTTATACCCTTGAGAATATTTCAAGCAAAACTGCATTCAAATAGGCTGTTTATTTGTTTTAAGGACTTTTTAAAAAATCAACAATTAAATAGTCCATCTGTTTCCCAAACACTTCTAGTTAAACATTTGACTATATAGTTCTGAAATGGCAATTTTGCTAAATTAAACATTCTGTGTTGCTTGTGTGTAAATCCTTGACTGCTACAGGGAAGCAAGAGAGTAGACAAAAGCTTGGATTTGCCAAATTAAAATATGGCATATATTAGCAGAATTACACCCACTTATAGTACATTAGGTTACTTATTTCTCTTTCTTAGAAAACTACAAGTTAAAAATATTTCTTTCTGAAAGCTGGGTTAATCTTACAATTAGAGAACACAACAAATGGCTCTAAAACCACTGGGAAAGTACTTTCAGCATGTTTTTGTGGAAATAGCTTTTCAAAGTGTGTCTATATCCCCTTCTTTTTCCTGCATTTTAATGTTGGACTAGAAACTGCTGATATTCCTGTTAAAATGAGCCTCCATGCTAAAACCAGTGCAAAGACATGCTAATGTTAAAAATGCATACAGACAAAAAGTGGTTGATTAAGGATAATTTATATTTTTCATTAAATAAATGTATATTATTCTCAGAGCAAAGTGCTTTATTATTAATGGAAATTCATGTTCGCTATTAATTACACATTTTTAAGTGCTTTCATTTTAACCTGTCATCAATTTCCCATAGTAAAATGATGTGCTCCCACTTCAAATATTCTGAACTTTACTTTGCTCTCAAATTGTGTCAAGATTTTCCTTTGGACAATATGGTTTTTGGTGAGCATTTCTTCTACTTACCAATAACTGTCCCTTCAGTCTTCATCTTGCTTCCTCAAACTACTACTTTTAAACTTGTTTTATTTTTTTCTAAAGTAGAAATACCTTGAGGATACAGAATAAAATTTTAAGCTGTTATTTTATTGCCCCTACTGTTATTGTTAATTTGTGCAATCAGGTATTGAAGATGAATTCAATATGCTCATACTTTTTCTTTGCATGCAAGTTAGTTAATTAATGAATGAAATTTTCCTTCAGGATTTTTTTTTCTTTTACATGGGCTGGAAACACTTCAAGAAATAATTCCTTGAAATGATTGTATTTTGATTAATCAGAATATGTATTCAAAAATCAATCTGTATATGCAAAATTGACATGGAGGCTGAACAACTTTGTAATCACAGATGGCAAGACAGATGCTTCACATGAATTACAGTTATAAAGAAACATCAGCACTCAGAGGAATGAGTATATTGTTTTCAATGTGTCCTGAAGATGCCAAATAGAATTGCATGAAATGAGGGAAATTTTGCTTTACTATTATTTTGGAGGTGTTCCATGATTGTGACTAGGAATACTGTTTGACTCAATTTGTCTTTGAATTAAAGTAGAGAAATTTAAAAATACAGGAACCTGCTCAAAAAAAAAGCAAACCAACCAGGAACACTTACATAGGAAAGAAGCTAGATGGTCAAATAATATAATAACAAAAAGTAATAAGGAGCAAAGTTTTAAACAGGCATGGCATCAATGTGTTTGTCTCATACCTTCCTTCTGCCTCTGTGAAATTGTTCAAATCTTAGAATGAATACTTATTGCCAAAAAACCCTTATTTCATTTTACTGTTTTTTTTTTTTTTAATTTTTACCTTTCCTTTTTTAAACACACTTTCATGTTATCTGTGATTTTCATTCAATGCATTTACTCTTTTTCCCTGATTAAGACCTCAGTGTTTGTTTAACTCTTTTTAGCCTGGAATTCTCTTTGCAAACAAATAGATGAATAATCCTTTCTTCCTTCCTGAAGAAGAAGAAGAAGAAGAAGAAGAAGAAGAAGAAGAAGAAGAAGAAGAAGAAGAAGAAGAAAAGAAGAAAAAGAAGAAGAAGAAGAAAAGAAGAAGAAAAGAAGAAGAAAAGAAGAAGAAAAGAAGAAGAAAAGAAGAAGAAGAAAATAAGAAGAAGAAGGAGAAGAAGAAGAAGAAGAAAAAGAAGAAAAAGAAGAAAAAGAAGAAAAAGAAGAAAAAGATGGAAAAGAAGAAGAAGAAGAAATACTTGGAGACAAAAGCCAGTCATGTCTGAACAGGACAATAGAAAGGTCTGAAAGCTGAGAGGCTCTGACAGAGAAAAATTTGAAGCGATGAGGTAATTTGAAGTGTAGATAGGATTATTTAGATTAAGCTGGAAGTCTAGGAAGAAAAACATGCATTTTAGCAAGGATATAAATAAAGAAAAAGTGATTTAATGGCAGATTGCAGGCTAGGAAAGAAGGACAGAAATGAGACCATGGGAAATCAGAAGACATTGCAAATTAAATTAAGTCTACAGAACATAGAATCCGTAGGAGGAAATATGTCTCATATACTGTGATGACTTCACCTGTTGTCACAGCACTGGATTTAAAGATGAGTCACCAGGGACGAATACTACCTTATTTGAAGAGGATTAAATGTTAATACTGATGTCAAATGGACAAACAAAATGATCCTTGTGGATCCCTTCCAGCTCAGAATATTCTGTGATTCTGTGAAATCAAGTTTAAAAAATCAGCTGCAAGCTCTTTGTACATATTAAATTAAAGGATATGTTACTGTTGTGTCTTTGGAGAATTGAGCAAAGGAAAACAAGAGGTAAATATGATTTTGGGGGCTTTCTTTTCTCATTTTTGTCTGTGTGGATTATGATTGTCTTAGAATGCTGCTTTACTCTTTTTCCTCTTTTTTTTGGCTTCTTTTGTAGCAATAGGAAAATTAATTGGACTGTTTTCCAAATAGAAAAAGCCAGCTAGCTTTGAAAATTCATTCTCCTTCTTCTTCTATTACTCTACTACAGAGTAGATAACAAAGTTGAGCCCAAACAAAAATCTAAGCCCAAACTCACAGCAAAATACCTGACAAGAGGCAAACGCCACAGGTAGAAATGAGGATTTGTTCTGATTCTTGCATAACCTACATTTATTGACCCATGATATTTTATTGTTAAATATGTTTTTATATACTATTGCCTAAGTGCTTTATAAAACAGATGAAAAATACAAGGTTTCTGCCCTGAGAACATGTGGCTCTGATTCAGATGTGAAGCAGCAAGGGAGTAAGGGAGAAGAAAGGGGATGTGAGAAGAGCAAACCAACAGAGAAGGCAGGTTGTTTGGCTGCACTGCACCTCTAAGGTCAGCTAGCTTAAGTTACATGCAAGAAGAAAGAGTTCACCTGTGTCCTAGACTCAAAACAGAACCAGTCAGGGTTAAACTGTCTGTTATATTTTCTTCTTTTCTATAATGTTTTAAAAATGGGCTAGAGTGTATAAGCCTTCCAAAAAGCACTAACTTAGCTAGTAGGTGTTAAAACTAATGTGCTAATATTTTACTAACCAGTTCAATAATGAATTGGGAAAAATGACTTATCTCAGTTACATAATTAGTGATCTCTTGACATGGAGCAGCCACTATCCCTAGCCCACCCAGTAATTTACCTTCCTTTTTCGCCATGGGTGCTCTAGGCCCCTGGCTTTTTGCACCATGCCTGGAAGTTTTTCATGTTATTTCCAATCAATAGAGGATGTGAGCTTCCAAGTACTATGATTCTGCCTGCACCCTGATGCCAACAGACCTCTTTTATAATGACAGGATTGCTTTCCTAGAGTGACAAAGAGGCGTTCTCAGTGGAGGACAGATTATAGGCTGTGCTAAGTCCTACACATAGTCCCCAACATTAAAGAGAATTGCAACTATGCCAGCCCTGATTTTGAGATAAGAAAGAGTGGAACAGTCTTAAAAATAGAATGTAATTGTGGGTTTAAAGGTAAGGATTTCCTTGGGCATTTAACAGTCATAAAGAAAGATGTTAATTCTTGGTCACTATAGAGAGCACAAGCTTTTCTATATGAACAGGTAAAAGGAATTAAGAACTTCTTATGCTTCCTCATTTCAACTGAGAAATTTTAATGGAATGGTACTGGAAAAGTGCAGAAAAAAAAAGATATGAAATGAATGTTTTAGAAAGATATTAAAAAAAAAATTCTGCTAAAATGAGATTGCCAATGCCGCATCCAGAGAAGCTTTATATTAATTATCTGTGTTCACAAAGTAAGAATGATTACATCAATAAAGGGTGATTCATAGTTAAGTGGTGCCTTTCAACCATACGACATCTATTGAGAACAAACACTGTGCTCCAGATGGAAGCCAACTAATGCACTAACAACATAATTACAATGATTGCAGCTGTGACAAAGGGTATGAGTGGCTTTCAACCACAGCATACAACAGCTTACAAGAAATGCATTTTTGTTAGTTAAGTATGTTGCACTTTTGGTTATGAGAACAACCAGAATCGAACTGCACCTGTTGGCTTATTATACTAGACATTACAGAAATTGATAAGAAAGAGAAGCAATTATTAAGACTGCTAGAAAAGAAATAATCTAAACCCAAGATAGCATTCTGCTATTATTTTTATCATATTGCTGTGCATACATGAGTGTTTGTGCATACTCTCTCTCTTTCTCATTTCCTGTTCTTGAATGCTCACCCATGAGAAAATAGATTTAGGGATGGGATTCTTTCCGCTGGACTTCTGACTCTAGGATCCCTGTACAGGCATCTGAAATGAGCAGACTCTTTCAGAGTGTGCTTCATTTTGTCATATTTTAAACTTTGATTTTTGAGTGGGATTATTTTTGAAGTAGATGTTCTGCTCCTCTGAGTAAAGGGAACTAGGATGATGTATTCACATATGGACATGCGCATATTGTAAAAGTCTTTATGAGACCAGATGTATTACACCTTTGAATGAACACAGAAAGACCAATGAAACAGGGCTGACATTAATAAGACCATGCATTCAAGTTAAGAATAATCATAATATCCCAACATATGTTGCTCTTTGTGTGTAGCAAAGCAAAAATGAGCTTTGAGAAAGGCAAGACTGGTGATTATTTAAAGAGTACTCATTCCAGAAACAAGGCAACACTTGGAAAGAAGTGGAAAATAGTGAGGATTTAAAGGTTTAACAACACTGAATATTGCAGGTATGTTGTGAATGGAACACTGCCTAAAAGATGACAGTCTGTGAAGGTGTTCCAAAGCAGACGAAAATGTGGTGCTGTGTGGGTTTGCAGAAACATTGCTGGTGAGTAAATACAAGACGAAGGTTTATCCTAAAGCCCTGCACTCAGAAGTGCAACCACACAGATCTTTGCAGTTTGACGTGACCCATCCATAAGTTCTACCTCTCCCGAATCCACCAGAGAAAAAAGTCTGCACTGCTGTCTCTGAAATCTCTGTTTCTGAGAAGACAGTTTACCCACAATCTGATATCTTCATACCACTACATATACTGCGACATCACTGAGCAGGCAGAATGACAAAAAGTATGGCATTTATTAAGTAGAATTTTAGGTCAGATATTTCATTGAAGACCTGGGAAAAGTTTGCCTAAAACACAACATTCTATTTTAGTAACATTATGCTAAATTTTATTAAAAATCTGGGACTTTAGGTTCAAAGAATAACCCCCCTTCCTTCTTTCCTACTAGCAGCTAACCCCCACCCAGCCCTCCACCCAGTTAAAAAGAGGTGGGAATATCCTCTCCCCATAAGCACCACCTTCCTGTTGATCCCCTCTAAATTGCTTTTACGCCTCCTAAGTTCAAGATAAATCCTTCTTCCTTTCTTTCTCCATCCTTTGTTCTTACATCTGAGCTCAGTGAAACAGAGCACTGATAGCTTATCTAGCAGTAGAGGCAAAAATTAACTTTTCTATTTAAAACACCTTCTGCCTTATTCCACTTGGAAGCCTTTTTCAATCTGCAAATTACATACCGTAACAAGTATTAGCTATACATATGTTCTATTAAATTAATAATCTTCATTGTGGCCTTAGCTTTTGGCAGGAACTACTCCTCGCAACCCATTATTACTTGCTGACACAGGCTTGAGAAATGTTCTGTCAAAACCACCTTCTCCCTCTTTTATCCTATTTTGTTACTTTCAAAATGGGTTACAGAGGTAACTATCAGTGAAATAAGTAGCTAGAAAAGTCCAAACAGAATTTTAGGTACGGTTTGGAAAAGAACAGAATAAATTGGAAAGCACCATTACCAAGCTGCATACATGCAGGATGTCCCTGCTTCATAAGCATTATTTTCAGCTCTGTTCATCGTATCTCAAAGGGATAGAGGATAAGTAGAAAACGTATAAAGACAGGCCATAAAAGTCACAAAAAATATGGAAAAACTTCTGTGCAAAAGCTGATTAGATAAAGAGTTTTGAGATTTGGGAAAATTCACCCAAATATCAATTAAATTTAAATTTATATAGAAGATGGAGATATAATTTATTCAGTAATTACCACAGTGAAAGAAAAAGAGGACACTGACTGAAATTACTGGGCAGCATATTTAAAACAAACTGACAATATATCTAGTGAAAGATTAAACTTAGATTAGTTTTCCTGAAGTGTTGTGCTGTCCAAGGTATAAGCATATATAAAAAAGTTAAGGAAAATTCGAGAGAGCAGACTTGCCCAGGCTTTTGGGGTACCATGGTCCCAATGGTGTCCTGCACAAGAATTCCCTGGACATTTGCTCTCCAGTAAATTGCAGGATTTTCATTGGAAAGGAGGGGGTGGAATAACTTTTTGTATATGTTAATCTACCAGCCTCCAAATCAGCAGGCCTTCAGCAGAAGTTTCAGGTGAGCCATCTGGATTAACCTTGACCTGAAAAAGTTCTGCCTTGAATACCCAAGTTCACCTGGCTCAGACAAGTTGATTTAAGTTTGTAGGTGACTCCATTTTAACCACTTTATTTTTTTGTAGTAAGAACATATGTTATACCACCTTGAATTAAAAGTTAGTTTAAGAATGTCCACTGAGTGATTTCACCAGTTTATAAAATCTTTAAAACTCATTTTATTAAGTAGACAAGATCTGTGAAAATGTGACCTTATCGATGTCATTATTCTATTTTTTACAAGATCACCTTTTTGTCAAGTGCACTAATGGGCTAGAAAGGACATGATTAGATGAAACAGTACAGGCAGATAATATTGGAGCATTGTAAGAATAAAAATTCTTCCCCTTCCAGTATAATGTCTGCTGATGGGGAAGCTGGTGGTTTAAAACAGAGTGAAGCATTACAAAAAGCTTTTCAAGAAAGTTTTTGTGTTCCTTAGGAACTTCATTTTTGCTATAATTTAAATCTATGATCCAGAACTAAAAGAAACCTTTACACTTCATTAGCAAACCAAATATAACTGTGCCACTAATGCTTTGAGATAACACTGATGATGAATGATTTTCTATGCTGTACTTTAATGGTACCTGACTGCTTCAAATTTTAGAGTTGGAGATACACATGGCTAAACTGAATTTGATAGATAGTTTACTTACCTCTGGAGTTGCCAAGTTGACACTTTACTGCTTTCATGCTTTCACCTGAATTTTTAAGTAAAATCTTGGGCAAAAGCTTGTAAATGTGATTTGTCCATAATCTCTGTGTGAATTAGATCAGGTGCCTGCGCACCAGAAGAGAACTTAAACATCAGTACCAGTGGCAGTCATAATCTGCCAAAGTGCAGAGATTTAACAGAAAACTAAACATGAAAATTCTGTCAGCCATTGGGTATTCATCTGCTGCTAATTTGGTGCTTTGGCTCTCAGAGCAGTCAAACCTGACCTCAAAGCTCTGATCATCTACGGGATGAAATGCTCATCTTGCTAAATCTAGTGGCAAAATTGTTCTTGTCAGGAAAGCCAGCTTTTTCAGAATAGTTTTCCATAGAAAGATGAATTGTTCTGAGGTTATAGTAGTCTTGCTACTGCATAATTTTGTTACATATAGAGTTCCTATATTTAAAATTTATTTCAGCTGTATTTTGTATATTTCTTTCTACTTATTTTGACTTGTGCTTTATCTTTTTTTTTTTATTTTTGAAACACCTGTTGGGAAATAAATCACACTCCCATTTGATACTGGTAAATGCAAGAACTGTTTCCACCTTTTTCCTTGATGAATCTTGGTGTTTCTCCTTATCCTATTTTTCCTTAGCTAAAACCAACTTTTGTAACAACAATGTATCTAGGGACTTTATAATTCTTGGTGATTTTGCTGGTAAATTTTAATACAGCCTGACTTGTACTTCACAAAACTGATAGCATTTAAGTAGTACTGTACAAAACCACTGTTACTGAGGTAGAGTATGTGTTTATGTTTTTGGTAATATCTAATAGTTTTTTTTTTTCTGTATTTATTCCCTCTCCTCAGCACATCTTCTGATTCTTGTCCTTATGGTGTGAAACCTGGTATAGTGTATCCCAAATAAAACATACCTCAGATGTTTTATCTGAATTTTTGTTTGAAATAGCATAGTTTTAGGAAACGGTAGAATTTATGCTGGATCCTCCTTATGCAAGTGGTTGTATTTGGACCTATCAACTATGTCAAAATTTGGTCTATCAAATGCCAATGACTATTACACATAATAGCCTATTTTAAGGGAGGTATCAATTTTTCAATATTACTACTTGCACCAACAACAAAAAAGACACGGCTTGTTTCCTGTGTACCTCTGGAGGTTCAAAATTTTCCTTCACCTAAGCTTGCTGACTTTTGGATCCCTATCAGAAGGTTATCCAATTATTTTTGAATTTCTTTATTTAAAAAAGAAATTTAAAAAAATTAATGTTTAAAATTATGCAAAAAGTAGGGAAAAGTGAGTCGTTTCATATTCAGAAACTGCAGGAGCAGTTTAATCTAAAGCAAGGTGTTGGGAGATGAAAAATGAGAACTATTTTTCCTCTTATTTAAGAATGGCTTTGTGATTTTGAAAGTATGTTCATTTTTTTTTTTGTTAAAACTGAAAGGATGCTCCAGCTGTCCTCAGAGCCCCTGCCCAATAGCAAGTGTTCTGATAATATGTTTTTTGCTGCAGTTTTATTATAAAAAATAACTGCAATGTCTCTGATAAAATTAACTTCATTGGAACAGCTGGCAAATTCTAGTTTTTAAAAAGAAGACCCCTGTTGAGCACACCAGTTGCAAAGAGGATATAAATTACAATAAAAAATCATGTAACATAAGAGACAAGACATATATGGTCAGTGGTGGTATACCAGAGGGCTTGATAACACTTTTCTCAATAGTTAATCAATGCTAATAACGATATATTTGTATCTGTTTTCATTTAGGAAATATCTTAAGGATACACTTGAGGTTAAGCTGAAGTTAACATGCTAGCTTACTGAGACCTTCTTGATTACATAAATAATGTTTTTAGTATAAGATGGGAAGCATGGATCAGTATTTTATTTTATTAATTACATTTGTATCCCAAATTCTGATGAGAAATGTAATTTTTAGAATATATCCTTCTGGCTTCTGTCAATATCCCTTTGTTGGACAGTTGTTGACACTTCAGATGAAGGTAAAAATTACCCTGAAAATACACTTGGGAAGTAGCATTAAGACTCTGAGCATTTCAGGACATGAGCCAAGAGACCTGGGGCTGTTTTGAACATGCTGTTAATGTACAGCTGCCAATACTATCAGCTTTCTAAGGTGATGCAGGGAATCTGGCTCTTCCTGAGGGCCAGGAAAGAAACAGAAACATCTATGTACACATACATCCCATAGGGAGCACTGTGACAAGCCAAATGAATCCCAGACATAGAGATGGAAAAAATACTAAAGGGTACAAGCACACAGGGCCTACTCTCTTTCTCTCTCCCTCTCTCTCTCTCTTTCTCTCTCTCTCTCAGTAAAGCTGTTACAATGTTAAATTGGCTCATGTCTCTCAAATTGTTTTTTTGCTGCAAGATTGAAATAGTCTGAATTTTAGGCTGTTCTTCACAGCTGCCTACAGCTTTGTTAGCAAGGTGGAAAAAAACTCCCCTACCTGCAAGCCTTTCAGTATGCAAGTACATCCACAGTCTCTTGTTAGACCCTTTGAATTCTTTAATCCTCACATTTAAAAGGTTGGTTTCCTGCTTGGGCCATTTTTATGTCTTTCTTTTGAGCTCTTGTTTGTATTTTTATGTCCTTCTTAATTCACTGTGAGACCAGCTGCTTCCTTCTTTGTGTACTGCATCAGGTCACATTTTGCTTTTCTGCAGTCTTCTTGGGAATGTGCTGGTGTTTCAGGATCACCTTATTCTGAACAAAAATCCTGGCCAGGGTGCTGTTAAGAGGGATATTTTCTCCCCCCTCTATCTGTATGAGAGTGTGTTGGTTTTGCATGGCCTGGTTTGTGGTAGCAGGGGGGCTGCAGAGGTGGCTTCTCTGAGAAGGTGCTGGAAGCTTCCACTGTGTCCAGTAGAGTCAATCCCTGATGGCTCTGAAGATCGACATGCTGCTGGCCAAGGCTGGGCCAGTTAGAGACTGTGGTAATGCTTCTGTGATAACATATTTAAGAAGAAATCACAACAAAAGTAGTGGCACACTGTCAATTCCAGTGAGAGAAGAGGAGAAGGTGAGAACATGTGAGAGAAACAACATGGAGACACCAAGGTCAGTGGAGAAGGAGGGTGAAGAGATGCTCCAGGTGTCAGAGCCCAAATTCCTCTGCAGGCCATGGTGAGACCATGGTGAAGCAGCTGTGCCCCTGCAGCCCATGGGGATCCATGGGAGATGCAGAGATCCACCTGCAGCCCATGGGGATCCATGGGGGATGCAGAGATCCACCCGCAGCCCATGAGGATCCACGGGGGATGCAGAGATCCACCCGCAGCCCGTGGGGGAGGTGCCCATGCTGGAGCAGGTGGATGCCTGGAGGAGGCTCTGATCCAGTGGGAGACCAGTGGAGAGAGGGGCCCTGCTTCCGGGCTGGAGCAGCCTGTCCTTGGAGGTCTGCACTCTGGGGAAGAGTGACCCACACTGCAGCAGTTTTGGGAGGACTATGTGCCCAGGGAAGGGACTCACGTGTCAGCAGCTTTGGAAGGACTGATGCTCATGAGATTGGAGCCCTGCTGGAGAAATGCACAGAGAACTGTCTCCCGCAGGTGGGACCCCATGGTGTAGCAGAAGAACTCCTCTCCCTGGGCAGTAAAAGAAAACCTTGGGAGTCAAACTGACCAAAAGCCATGGGGCCACTCCCTGTCTCCCTGCACTGTCGGTGCAAAGGAGGGAGGAGTTGGGGGGCAGGGGGGGAAGGTGTTTTTAAGGTGTTTTACTTCTCATTATCCTCGTCTGATTTTTGTTAATAATAAATTCACTTAATATATTTCAGTTGAGACTGTTTTGACCTTGGAGTGTTTTCTCCCAGTCCTTATCTCAACTCATGAACCCTCATGAACCCTTCATTATGTTTTCTCCCCTCGGTCTAGTTGCAGAGGGGAGTGAGGTTTTTGTGGGTGTCTGGCATTTGGCCAATGTCAAACCACAGCAGAGAGTTTCCAGAAAGGAAGCTGAGCAAGTGCTTATGCTTTCCTTGAGAAAAAAATTTAAGGTATAGCAGAGGAGAAGTTTTCTGATAAGCGGAACAGAAGTTTTCAGCTCAGTCAGTGCTAGTGAGAGGCATGAAGGAACAGTGACAGGCAATCAGGTCTCTGGGTGCAAGGACAGAGGTGGGAGGTGAGCATCCCAGAAGTTGAGAACCTGAGGACTGCTCTGCCAGATCAACACAATAATCTGTGAAAAAACCAAAAAACCCTAGAAATCTGTGTCAGTCAGATAAGGCCTTCCTAGTTGCTTTTTGATTACACTCTGATGTCACATTGAAGTGATGTCACACATCAGCAGCCTCTGACTTACAAACTTCTAGTCTTGATGCCAATTGAATTAAAACTTTCAGTGGGTTATAAGCATTTAATTAGGGAATACAGTATTTGGAACAGTTTGTCTTCCTGATTGTTTAATGCTCCAATGAATTTTGTGTCATTTGCAAAGTTTATCAACAATGATTTTATGTCATCCCTTAGCTTCCATATCTGCTGTATTTTATAGTACAATGCAATTATGAAGCAATATTCTGTTGTGAACTATATGAAGACATTTGTTTTGATTACTTAAAATAAAATGCCTAAATTGTCATGGGAGCTTTCACAAATAATGTAAAAGAAAGGATAAATAATGTAATAAAACTATGAAACCTGAAATTTGCTCCAAACCATGTACAATCTGTTCTGCATTGCTGTAAAAGACAAGATACTATAAAATTTTCTTTTGGCTTCTCAAGAAACAAGAGTGTATAGTTCTGCGTGTTACTCTCCCCTTCAGATAAGCCAGAATGGGGCTTCTTTAGGTCAGCTGAGAGCACATCCAAAACTGCTTTCCCACAAGGACTCAGTAAAGCAGGTAGTGTTTAGTCTGAGTGCTTCTGCCACTCAGTATGTGGTACAAACCAGCTCACTCTAACCTTCCTGAAAAAGCTCAAGGCATGTGAGCACCACAAATTGGTGCTGCACCACACACTCTAATGATTATTCTTAAAGAGAAGTTATTTGCATGAAAACAAACAAACAAACAAAAAAACCCCAAAAAACCCCCCCCAAAACCAAAAACAAACAAACAAACAAAAACCCAAAAAAACCCTAAAGCTGCAGACAATTCAGAACTGCTGGAGTGCTTCCAGAGTGGCCTCTGAGTGGTGGCCCTGTGCTTCACAGACCTGGATGGTGTTTGGGGTGCTGTTATGATCATAATTCCAGATGCATGGTGAAAGCAAGCAGGTTTGCCTGTGAAAGGAACCGAGGTTCCCAGGTTACTTTGCATCTACAAGTGTTTTATGACCTACCTCAGAAAGCATGTTTGGGGAGGGGTGGTCTTTGGTGGTCACAGGTAAGCAGTTTCTTCTTTGCAACTTTTGCTACAGTGGACAAAAGTCCTCCGATGATCTCAACAATGTCTAAGCCATGAGCCATTGCAGCCTCTCACACAGTGCTCTACTGGCTGAAACACAGCAGTGTTCTCATTCTGATGCTGAACACCTCCTCTTCTTAAGTATGCCCAAAGTGTACCCTTTCAAAAATTCAGAGTATTTCATGTTAGGATTTATCCAGAACTTTTCATACTTCCTGTATTATTACTTAAGACCATTGGGAAGTTATTGATCATCAGTTAAGCTACCAAAGGACAAATCTACTTCTGACCAATTGAATACCTGTCACAGTTTCCTGAGATTTTCAAGGATGTCATTTGCATAGATTGATATGTTGAAGACATCAGCTATTTTGATTTATGAAGTGTTTCAGGTTAAATAGGTTTAATTTTGGAAATATGTCTGAATTACATAAGATTTTAAATAATTCAGCCACTGCTGTGTAGAAGAGTAATGACTAAACACACAAGATACAGAAGAAGCCACTTCAAGGCTGTTGATCAGTTAGGCAGACAACTTAGTATGCTGAATAGCCAGTGCTATTCCCCTGAAATTATCCTCCAGTGCAGTTTAAAGCATCCTATATGTCCTGTAAGGCATTATTTGTACAATGTTAGGCAATGCCCTCAATTATATGGCTATACTGAATTGTTATGAGACTGAATGGGAATCACAGTGGATGTAATTTATATCTGTACAGGAACAACAAAATTAAAGTTAAATTAAAAATTGGAGTTAAAATGTCAAGCTGCTCATCACTTGGGTGTCATTAGCAAAATGTTTATTTTTTAATTTTAAAAATGCTTAATTTATTAGGGGGTTTTTGAGCTTGCTGCATTGAAGAAGCCTTTTATTTCTGAAAGTCTGAAATTCTATGACAAATAATTCTGACAAATAATAATATGTTGTCCCAATACTCAGCTTGAGATTACTATGTTTTTCTTCCCTAGAAACTTTTATGATAAGACCTTGTAATTATGCATAGTCAGATTTCTGTATCTATGGGGAAGCCCTGTGACAATGTCTGTCAAAAGCATTTTTAGTGTGGATTCAGCTGCAAGAATCAGTACTTCCTAGAGGACCACATCTCCAGATGGATTTGAGAGCCTGGTCATGAAACTTTCAGCCACGTGCTTGTTCCTCTCACTGCTCTAGAGGGATTCTTGGCATGATTAAGGATTAATCAGGACAATAAAAGTTTGCTGGATCAGGTCCCAGTTCTAGGATGTGATTAATTCATTGTTTGAAGTAAATATGCTGCAATTTTAAATATTACAAAATACAGTAATAAATAAACAAGGCTGATGTGACTCTGAGGTTTGTTGAGGATTATAATGAATTCCAGTTTATGAATTAGGACTGGAAGGCTGTGCAAGGGTTTCAAGCCCAGTGCCATGGATCTCCTCGGAGTTATTTCAGCTGTTCTAGTTATGTATCAGCACTGATGTTGATTGTAAGCGAAGCCAACATATTTAAGAGGAAAAGAATTGAGAGGAAAACTGTAGTAAATCAGAACATTTTTCCATGTTACAGAAAACATCTGAGAAAATTGTTTGGTATTTCTGGTGTGTGAAAATTTAACCTTTAGCTAGCTAATGATTATAGTACCTAATTGTCTCCTTTAAAATAGAAAAGAAACCCCAAGCAATAAACAATTAAAGCTATTAAATATATTATTTCACTCTTAATGGTCATAAATCTGATGATTTCTTGATTATATGTTAATTTTTATGTCTCTATTTTCCCTTGTATTTTTCTTCCATTGAGATTGATTACATTTACCCAATTTAATCTATTCCCATCTGAAACGAATAGATACTCTTAAATAATAGAAGGCTTCACATTTTAAATTACTTCAAATTTCTGAAGAGGCAGGCTGCTGAAAAATGTGTATGTTCATTATTTAGTTGCTGAGGAAATGTCAGGAAGCGGTTTCATTCTGATTGCTGACTCACTAGAGGGAGCTCCAGATGCATGGGAAGGGAAGGCTTTGTTCTCAAACTATACAAACCTCAAGAAACCAGAAAAAATACCTTTCCCAATGGACAGGCATTGCTAAATGTCTAAAAAAGAAAAAAACCCAGTCATTTTTCCTTCTTAGAGCATTTTATGTGCATTTGTTTGCCAATAATATATGCCTCACAAGCTAATAACTACAGAATTTAAAGGCTGGTAACAAATAATGTCCAGTTAAAAACTTTGCAAATAGAAAGCTTGAAAAGTGCCTAAGACCAGTGCCTGCAAGCCCTTTTAAGCAATAGCAATCAAGATATGTGGCTTTTTCAAGTGGCTGGTTTGTCAGAGCTGATGAGATAGATATCCAGTAGATTGGAACTAAATCTTTCCTCTGATGCAATGCAATGATTCTAAAGCAGCATAATATATCTGTAAGTCCACTGACCTGATATCTGATATTCAGATAGGGCATTGGCTCTCATGCTGCTAAAATCGGGATAATTTTTGATGCCCAAAGGGAAATTCATTTAGGTGAAACATAAAGTGGAGGAAACACAAAGTAGCACTTTCTGAAGCATTTTCAGTGTTTATTATTTGCAAAATTGCTTCTAAAGCACAGGAATTAGGAAAGCATTTTGTTTTGGCCTATATTTTAAATGGTTTTGGCTTATTTTCAGTGTTTTTCAAGGAGATACCTTTCTTTACATGACATGAGAAGCTGTCAAATGGTCTAATATCTTTTAATAGTTAGCATTGATTTCTTGGTTCCCCAGAATATTTAAATTAAGCCAGTGGAAGTTCTACAAATATGCATAGGCAAGCACAAAGAGCACTAGGATGGAGCCCATCTTTTGAGCTAAGGAGTGGTCACTGAAGTCATTAAAATCTCAGTATACAATGTATAAAAGCAGCTTTTTAGTATCAGTTCTATGTATCTGCTTTCCTAGTACTATGGTGGGTTTTTTATATGACAGCTTCTCTGAACACTCATTCCTATAAAGTAATCTTTATAATATGTATCTCAGAAATACCACATTTGACATTATGGTCTTATATAAATACCAAGAAATAACATACTCTATCATCAAGATTTTCAAATATATTTATTACATGTCTTTTTACATGTACATTATAACTGTAATTATGTTTTGTGAAGATTGCAATAAACTACTATTTCAGCATCACACAATGATTAGTACTGGGAGGAAAATTCATGAAATGTTATATTGAAATCTGCTGTTTCTTCATATTGGATGACAGTGCTGCAGAAAACAGAAAAAATAAGTGTGTGCTTTCATACTCTGATGGATGATGTAGAAATGTATGGCTTATCAGAAAAAACTAGATCAGCTTATAATTTATGGAAATATTAATCTTTGACTTCCACAGTATTTACACTATTTACTGATTCTGAGAGGAAGAAGGAGAAGTGCTTGTTCTTGAGGCTGTTAGCAGATAAACAGTGCTGTCAAGGTTTATGTCTTGGTATGTATGTATCCCAGTTATGTGCTAGCTGTTATTTAGGGAGTGGCATTGAGAGCTGAGTGAAGCATGTTCACTTTTGTAATCCCTTCTTGAAGTGCTTCATTTTGGTACAATTTTTTGGATCTCACCTTCTATGAGTTTTGGTCAAAGAATACATATTTATACTTCGATGTCATTTTAATCTAGTATTATGTTTGGGTTTGAAAAATGTAGGGAAAAGGGGAGGTTTTCTTCCCTTCCATATTCCTTACTTTCTAAGGCTACAAGGTAAAAATATTTTTTCTTCCCTATTGTGTTTTTAATGGAATAAGAACATGAAAGATGACATTTCTTCTAAGAGTTTTGCATATGGGTTTCAGAAAGATCTATTTAAACTACTCAATGTGTAAAAGCAGCAGGATTGGGCCTCTCAAGGGAATCAGATGAAATAAGTGTTAGAAAAAACTCACAAACTCTTTTTCTGTGTAGTATTAGGAAAAATCTCCTATAATTTTGAAAAGGGCTAAAATTCTCTTTTTATCTATTGTATTCCAAATGTTGATTCACAGTAACATGAAAAACCACAAATAAAACCCTCTGGGCATATGGCCATATATGTTTTTTCTTAATAAGAGCAAAATAGAAAGGTTGTGGTGTGCATATTGCTCAAAACTAGAGAATTAAACTCACATCATTCTGTGGTGTTTCTTTTCTAAAAAAAGATAATTTTTTTAGTCCTGCTTCTATATTTGCCACATCTTTCTGAAATGTTGTACTGGATACAGGAGAATTTGTATAATGCAATAACTCCCTATATTTTCTCTCCCACCTGAAAAAAGGCTGTTAAATAATTTAAGCAGTAAATGGTGTCACAATTTTAGCCAGAAATTGTCCAAAAACATTTTCCTGAACTCAGTCTCTATCCCAGCCCAGGTTCTTCGTGTAGCTCATACAATGATGGGAATAGGATTCTCAGTTTTGCTGTTTAGGCCAAGTCTCAATGTAGCTCACAGGGCTTTTCATTTTCCAAGCACTATGTAAATGTTAACAGATCTTCATGACACCTCAGTGAAGTAGGTAAAGATCAGCAGCTTCATTTTCCAGGAGGGAAATTCCTTGGGAAGAAATGAATTTGTGAGCTCATATAGGGAAGCAGTGACCCAACAACTTTTAGAACTGAGAAGTCCCATCCCACTAAAACACAGTGTTTTGGGCTCAAAACCCACAAAAACATCAAACTGTACAATTATTCCGCTAGAGACAGTGCTGAACCAGATAATTAATACAGGTCTGGTGTAGAATGCCGAGACATAATGATAGTGTCACAAAGTGTATTTTAAGGCCTTGAAATAAGTAGAGTCCAAGAAATTGTAATTATCCCTCACTTGTATTTTTGTGGCCATTCTGATTTGACAAGTAGGAGATATGTTTTATTTTGTAGAAACAAATGTACTGAGCTCATGGTTATGTGTGCACTGTGTCTAGACACCAGAGCAATTATAAGGAAAATCACATTTTCATTTCTATTGCAAATTGTCTTGTTAATCTGCTCAATTTTTCCTTGTCTAATCATTTTGTTCTGCACTTCTCTTCTTTAAAGAAGGTCAAACAAGCTCTTTTCAATGTTACTACTGCCTGCTGTAGCTATAATATGGGCAATAAGAATCACAGTTCATTATCATACAAAAAAAAAATCTCAGTTTTGTACTGGATTTAGCTGATTTATGTTTTATTTTTCCAATATTTAAAAATATTAAATTTTTCAGGGAGCAAGATCTGTTGAGTTTTCTTCCCTAGAAATACATGTTGGCCTTTATGGTCAGTGCTTTTCTTATACCCACAAGAACTGCAAAAGATGACTAAATATTGCCTCCTCCTTTCTCCAGGAAGAAATAAAGAGAGAATTTTGCTTTCAGGACCACACAGAACTATTACCACTGCCAATACAATGTACAAAGCTCCCAATTCCAACAGTGACATAAAACTTAATGGCTTGGGAACTGGGCCTTTTAAGAAACCAGGAAAAGCACTTTTGGATCTTCTCTGACTGGGAATGCAAGTGAACCCCAGATATCTGCCTTCCTAGAAGGCAGTATAATTGATATCATCATTGTGATGATATCACCAACACAGTCATCTGGAAGAAGAAGAGGAAGAGTGCAATTTTCATTAACAAAACACAGTGTTTAAGAGCACACGTGTGGAAAATGGTGCCTTGCCCTGAACGGAGCTCTCAATAAGAAGGTGCTTCATTCCCACTTCCAGACAAGTGACCAGGTCCAGAAGCAAGACAGTGCTTTTTCTTTAATGGTTTAGGCATTTTTCTGCTGTTTTAGGTGTCCCTTCATATAGTTGACTGTGAAATCCTTTTGTAGGTGCCTAAATCCCATGGGATAATAATGAACTTTGATTTTACTGCCATAGAAGGATCTGACTCAGCACTTATGGAGCGGAGTCCCTCTGTGTACTGTAGTGTTGACCATCACAGGACTGAGAAGTCTCTGGGTGTACAGTGACTGAGTATAAGAGCCAAGATGTTTTTTCCATCTGAGCCTAAATATCTTCTACTCTTGCATAAACTTGCAGAGTTAAAGTATTTATTGTGAGTTTTTACAGCAACTAATAATAGCCTTCTTAGAAAATGTAGTTTTGACTTGTGAAATGAGAGGCTGCCTGAGAGTTAATAAAAATGAGAAAATGACCAGAAGAAAATAGAACAGTGGGTAGAGAATGATTTAGTGTGACAATTATGCAAACAAATAATAATCTAAACTACTCAGAAGGTATTTTACCACTGAAAATTGTTAGCATTGTCAACAGTTTTTTGAAATCACAAGCTGTTTGCTGAATTTCTGAATTGCTCCTACTAGGGTGCATATTTCTATGTAAATGAATGCCATTAAACAAATGCTCCTGTGGTGATGATACAAGTTCCTTTCCACATTATCACAAGTTCTTTCCTTAGGCAAACTGCAGGGAGAAAAAAACTAAAAAGCCATTCATATTATTCAATGTCCTATTTGTTTCTAAAATGCAGCAAATTTCAAAAACAGTATTTGTGTCTCTATTGGTGTGTATAACTCTTCTATAGGACATATGCCTTTTCCTGATTCTGAGAGAATATGGTAAAATGAAGTCCCCATGTTGGTGCTGATTCTTGTCAACCTTGTTGTGATAGTGCCTTGTGCTTGTTCTGTTCCTGAAATTCAGGGTCTCTGTTACCATTCAAATTAACCAAAACCTGCAAACACATGGTTCTGAATATTTCAGCACATTTTTAAAACCACATTACAAGTTAAGCAAAGCTCAAACTTTCTCTTTAAGATTTTCCTATGCCATTTTAAACTCAACAGTGCTTATTTAGGAATTCCTGAAACAGTGTTATAGCATAAAGGGAAAATACTTTAGATTATGCTGTTGGCACATTGTGATTATGTCCTGTTCATAATCTAATAACATTTATCAAAGAACAAAAATTTACCATGTGCAGGAAACTCCTGATTTTCCTTGAGATACCTGGTTTCAGAATTTCAAGATGTTACATTCTGACTCTTCTAAACATTTCACAGACCTAGGAGTAACATGGACTTGTTCTTTTTCAAGATGGTAGACCTGAGCTTAGAATAAAATGAGGAGGGACAGACAGGAGGAAATGGGTTAATGAAAATATTTCTAATGTTATCTGTAAAGAAATATCTTGTACCAAATAAACAATCAATGGTATCTACAGGAGAGAATACCCTACCCACATTATCAACCTGCTTGGCACATATGGCTCACTTTCTTCACTTGCTCCATTTGGCAAAAAAATGTGTCTGTTATAGAGGTTTGTTTCCTTTTGAGTCAAGTAATTTACAAATTTTCTTGATTATGAAAAACCTATATTTTTTTACTAAAGGAAAATTAATGCCAAAAATATTTTTCATTCTAACTGAAAGAACAGCTGTGGAATGTTTAGTTTAATAAGAATTAAATGGAGAAACCTGTAGTTTTAGTAGTGAAACACTGCAGTACTCAGTATTATTACAGTATTTTTTCTGCAAAGTTTCTGTTGGCTGAGGTGAATGTAAAAGTTATGATGATAATACAAAGAATAAAAAGAATTGGTAGATAATGAATGATTCTGGAATTTTCACAATGTAGCAGAAAATTGGCAGCAAATACTGCGTCTTCTGTTACATTTGATTGGCATTCAGTAAAAATATTGAAAGTGGAAAATAAAAAGAATTTCAGTCAGATATTTGTTTCAACAGAGAATTTTCTGAAAGTGATTTTGTTGACATAATAGTATGATTACTTTTATCTATGCATTAATTTTTTTGAGATTTTTATTTTCAGACTGCTTTTAATGTTACAAATTGGATATATGGAAGGAAGAATAAAACCTGTGTATTGTACTTTCTTGACTCCTTCCCTTTCTACTCTAATTCTTAAATAAAAGTCTGTATTTCAGATTTACCAGCTATTGTTGTTTGAATTCAGTACAACCAGAAATTTTTTTGCAATTCCACAAAACGTTGTGAAGTGGTCAGTCATAAAAGCAACAAATGTCCAAATAGTCTGTTAACATTCATGGACTGATTTATTTAAGCCTTTTTTAAAGTTGAAGGTCATGATGTCCTAATCTCCATCTATAGAAATCTTGGATAATCTTTCACTCAAATACTTTTCTACTAGAAAGGCATATACAATTATATGCTTTCTGTTTACCCAGCTGGAGGTTTGTGTTTACCATGTAGAAGAGGTATCAGGTTGTGTTATGAGAACCTGCTGAAATCTGGTTGACACAGACTGGACTTACACCTTACTGTCTCCTGGCAAATCAGCATTTACTCCTTCTAGATGCCTTTTATTTTCAGAAAGCACTAAAGACAGCAAGCATGGAATATATCTTACTTCAGTATATTTTAAATGGAAATGGTGAAAAAGTTTCTTTGGCTATCTCTATCATCTCCTTTCCACCACCTTTTATCTTGACAGAATCAGTAAAGCTCTCTTTGTATATAAACAGACATTTACAATTGTATCTAATGGTTTAAGAAAAAAAAAATAGTCACCCTCCATCATTTTTATACACTAAAGGAGCTTGGTTGGCTACTCCACCCAACAGTCCTGATGTTTTTAGAGAAGTTTCTCAGCAGGAAGTGTAAGGTTTGCAAACTTAGAGGAAATGGCAATGATGAATACTAGCTTCTAGTGAGGATGTAAAGGCCACAGGAATAAAAGAAACAGAGAAGGAACTGGGGAAAGAATTAGATCTGCTGTAAGAATATTAGAATATAATTCTGGCCTTCACTCAGATAATAGTTGTCTGTTTCAATTTTCCTTGCATTTGTAAAGGATACACTAAGACTGGGCTACTTTTATAGAGACAGTTGTATGTATATAATTGTTTCCTTCAAGAATACAGACATGGTTTTACAAAAAACTGAGAAGCTGAAATAGATTCTAACTTTAGAATAGATTAGATAAGAAGATAGATTTTCCCTCTTTTTGTAGTTAGCCAAGATTTCAAATCAGAAGTGCACAGTTATTATTTGTGTCCTTTGTCTATGTACCTTAAAATATTGCCTTATTTACTGAGGTGAGGTGTTAGAAAAATTAGAAAAGCAAGGAAATGTGAAATAAAGGACTACCTTTATTAGGTAATTATTTTCCTTCATTTTAATTTACTTTATTTAAGCGATAGTTCATTCATGATTTTGGCTTCACAACAAATGAAATGTTCCCCCTTTGAGACCTAAAATCAAAGAGGCATTGTCAGCTTGAATTTGGTCCTAGACTTAAATTTAACAAAAAGGAAGATTTAATTAAATCTAACAGTGGCAGGAAAGCTTTTGTAATTAAAAAGACTTGAACTGTCCCATGTTGGTAGATAAAGATTTTCCTGCAGTCTTTGAATCCCAAATGATGCAACACAAAGAATATGATTTTAAAAGAAAATTGCTTAAATTGAATTAAACAAAAATAAATTGATTTTTGCATTCCAATGCCTCAGCTGTAGAAAATTTAAATCAATATGAAACAAAAGGTGAAAACAAAATAAAACTATTTTTTTCTGTCTTTGAAAATCGATGATCATAGCAGATACATAGAATCATAGAATCCATAAGGTTGGAAAAGGCCTCTAATATTGAGTTCATCCTTTTACCAAACTCTGCATTGTCAACTAAACTATAGCAGTAAGTGCCAGGCATTAAATATAAATTAGTTTATAAAGTATTCAATTTAAATAACTGAAATTTTGGATAATAAGGGTGGAGAAATGGTTCTTTCCAAAGCTTACAGATCTAGAAAAAACATTATCAGGGCTAATTGGTGAGAGTGTTTTACCAGGGACTTGGAGCCTTGTGTTAAACATGCTGTCTAAAAGCTATCTCTTCTCTTGAAGTTACTGTTGCCTGCTGATAAAGGGTCATGTTTCTTCTCACACTGAGCATGTTTCTAGTTTACTCTTTTTTTTTTTTTTTGTGCTTAGTTATGTAAATATTATAAAGACTTATTTTAACATTAATTTCCATTCTGCTTTAAAAGTAGTTACATACAAATTGACTAATTCTTCACTATCAGGGTGTTATTTGTTCAAATATTTACAAAATCTGGCTGTTTAATTTTCTGATGGTCCTTAGTCTTAGGCATCCTGAATGGAAATAATAGTTTTGATAAAATTTAAGTAATAATTTATAGTAGCATATATTTTTAACAACTATAATCTATCAAAGCTTTGTTTTAAAGTTTAAAACTGGTCTGATAATCACTCTTCTAGAAAGTCTAAACATAGCAGTTTCTAATTCCCCAAACTCCCTCTAATTCTTAACCTTTAAATTCCTAAATTTCTCTAACTTGTCTACAAACATATTCGCTTGCACCCTATCCTGCCTAGAACATTCAGCCTCTCTTGAGGCTGAAGAAGGACTATCCTGTAAGATTTGAGCTTTGAAGGCTTTTTGGATTTTCAGCACTTGGACTACCAAGGATATTTTGAACATTAATTTACATTTTCCTCAGGATTTTGATTGGAAAGATAATATGAATTTTGACCTTGCTTTGAAATGTAAAGATATTCTTTCTTCTCAATGGGCAGATAACACAGTAAGTTCAAATAAGTAACCTGGAACCTCCACTGAGGAAATAAAACTCTGTCAAGAAAATAATACACTCTCAGAATTTTTACTTTCCTTTAAAATTTTTTTTTTTTTGGTTTTTTTTTTTTTTTGTGAAATTCATGTAAAAAAATGGTTGAATCTTTTGATAAATAACATTTGATTTTTTTTAGTGACTGGGCCACTTATTTGCCTAGGAGACACTTTAGGAATTCAGATTCTGCTAATAATGAGTATGCATTTCACATTGCTGTCATAATGAGGCCAAGTAAAATTCTTGCCAGGTTTATAAGAACAAAAGCATCAATAACTACTGCTCTCATTGGGAGTTCCCCAATCATTGGTGGCTGACTCGTCCTTCACATTTACCTTTCATCCTAAGCCATTAAAAGCATTTTGTAAGACATATATTCTTGAGTTCTAGTCAATACACCTTGCTGGTTTCTTTTCTCTTTCTGGAGGAGCTGTGAGGAGTTCTGACCCAGCATCACTTGGAGCTTCTTTGACCTTCTGCTCCTCTCCTTCAGACCTTCAGATACTGCTTTCTGATAAATATGTATTGTTTGAGTGATCTGATATGTGATGATTCTACCTGCAATTGGGAACCTTGATTTTAGGACTATATTATTAAAAAAAAAATCCAGATTAAAAACAAGTTTCTGGTTTACAGATTTGTGAAACAAAAAATGGCTGGGAGTCAGAAGGCAATAAGCAAGCAACTGGCCCGTGTTCATTAGGTTTTGGTATAGAAATCCCATGATGAGTCCTCTGAGTTTGATGGATTTCACTTTTACTGAAGAATAAGAAAATATGTCTATGTTTGGTACATACATTTGATGGAATTATGAGACAATGTAATTTTTTTTTTTATGGCAAAGCTTTATAGAATTCAGGCTTTATAGAATGAACATTTAGCTACTGAATGAATAATTAGTATAGCATGGGCATTTTCATTGGCCTAGAGGTGAATTTTCAGATGATGTACCTGCAAGAAGATAGCTGACTCTCTTCATTGCTCAAGGCCTTTTCTTCAACATCAGAAATGTTCAGTTTAACATTTGTAGTTATCAAACAGTTTACCTTTGCCTAACAATTACCTACATCTTATTTACAACATTTAAATTATTTTCTTTCATAACTACTTTTAGTAACTGGCTTTAGTATCTAATTAGACTGTAATTGCAGTACACATTCAGCAAAGTAAAATATCCAGCAGCAAAAGCCCAAATAGAAGTGATATGTATTTTCAATTTGCTCATTGAAATTGAGGGTACAAAGGTCACCAGATGATTTTTTTTCTCTGAGTGGTAATTCAGATCACACCTCCTAAGGAGTTGGAGGTGTCAGCCCTAAATTATAATATTTTAAAGAATAAGAGGCAGGGGCAAGTCTCAAACTGAAAAAAAAATCACAACAAACTTTGCTGTGACTTCCTGTGTAACTGCTGTATTCCTTCAACCCCACATATAGGTAATGTCAAACTAAACTAAATGATGAGTCCTCACTGACTTAAACAGGTGCAGGATCAAGCCCTTTGTGAACCAAATATTCTGTTCCATACGCTGGAAATGTAATGGGAGAAACAGACCCCCTGGTCCCAATCAATTCATAGCAGCACTGGATCTGTTTAATTTTTAACAATATGTGTACTAGGACATGGATACAATTTGAGAGACTGGTTAATGGTTATTGGTTAATGACTCAAAAATTTTATCCATTTGTGGAGACACCAGTGTGCTTTGGTGAAGCCAGGCTTTGAGGCTGACAAGAAAGACAACAGGATGGTGTTCTTTATCATGGTGATTTTCTTCTGCTCAGTTGTAAAACCTCCCCCCACACACAGGGGCAGGTGTGATGGGGCATTACTGACCCAACTGCACTGACATGGGAGGCAGCTGTTGTGTCTTAGGTGTCATAGACCATCAAAGACCCTTGAAGTGCCCCCAGACTAATTTCTAAGGCCTTCCACCTGAGGACTGAAATATCCCCCCCACACACAGGAGAGGTACCAGGCTCTTCCCACCTGAACCTATGTGTTTATTAAGCCATCAGGCTGTGTTTCATGGGCTTCTTCCCCCAGTCCCAGTGGATGAAGATCATCACTTCCACAAACAGCATCATTGTAGATTGACTGGTGGTGATTATACACCTTTTCCCTTTCTTTTTCTTTCTTTCTTTCTTTCTTTCTTTTCCCTTGTCCATTATCATAAGTGATATTTTTGTGCTCTTGTATTGCTTATTACAACAGATAATAATAACTAAAATGGCTACATATCTGCTTTCCATTGCAAACAAATTTTTCTAAAATAAACCCTACATACATATATTTACAAGCACTGATCATTCAGCGTCGCTTCACTCTAATCCACCCCAGGGCAGCTATTAACAAGAACCTGGGTTACTCTTACCTTCTGGGGTGTAACATACAGCTATTTCCCATCCTCTAGGAGACCAATTTTTATTATTCTGGAGCTTGTGTCTCCCACAATATGCCTTTTCAATTTTCCAATGGCAGATAGAGCCACTGTGGAAAGCAGATTGCTGCTGCACATTAGACAAAGAATTCCTTTTTTCTGGCTGTGCTTCATCTTCTTTGTACCACATTTCCACATGCTGTCAAAGCATGGTATTTTCCCGTGTTACAGCTCCTTCAGCCATGAATGAGGCCAAGGGGAGCAACTACACTATCAGCAGATTCACATTAGGTCTTACTTTTGTTCTTTAGTGTACTTTTATCTTTCCCCTCTGATTTGTATACAACAAAATAAGTTTGGTCCCAAATGCCAAAAGGTACATGATGAAATGAAAAAGACAGTTTTTCTGTGTTGATGTCACTAGTAGTATGACATCAAAAGATAAATTTACTGTGAGAATGACCATAAAGACAAAAAATTTTGTTCTTTATTATAACTGTCTAACATATCTTCTGTCTTTTATATCTTTGTTTCCTGTTCCTACATAAGAAGGAGACAAAGAAACAGAGTTGTTTGGAGAAAGTTGTTTTATGAACTTGCTTACAAAGTTTTTCCCTGCTACTGCAGTTATAATAACAGTAACTGTCACCTAACAGCAAATAAGATTGGCTCCACAGTCATACATGGATATATGGGCTTTTGGTCGGGTTTCTGCTCTTTAAATATAATTTAATTTTGGTTATAGTCTAGACAGAAATAACCCTAACTTACTGTTCAGGCTTGTGACTGAGTTTTTCATTAGTGAGTAAAAAAATTTAATACTATAGTGCATACTCATAAAACCAGTGCTTTTATCTTTTGGAGGCTAAAGATCTTAGCTGCTTACATTAATCTTATATGATCTTATGATAGTGATTATCTGAATTTTGCAATTCATCCAAAGTAGAATGAATTTAAATTTTAATTTTAATTGTATGCTATAAATTAATTCTCTATTCTATCTGGTTTATTTGAGATCAGTTAAGATTTTGGATGTTGCCTTTATGGGTGCCTCAAAAAGCAAGCCCTTCAAATCTATGAATATTTTTCTCTTAACACAATCATCATCTTGCATGTTGTGAATCAATCTGTCTTCGAGCAAGCAGAAAATAATGCACTCTTAGCTGCAGAGAAGTGCAAAACTTCTACAAGAGGGGTTTTTGTAAAACTCTAGTTAAGCTAAGAAAAAAAACCCACTTTCTCTGTCCATCTTTCCAATCATCTCCTCTTTCCCTGCTTTTCTACACATGCTTATTCTAACTATAATACACAGAACAGATTGCAACACCAAGCATATTTATAGGCAAAGGTTAAAAGATCATGCTGTCAACATTTGCAGATACATAAAGAAAAATATGAAAATAAAAGATACTTTATTGTTATATTAATTTCATAAGGAACCTTTCCAAAATAGAATAGCTGCTGTCTTACTTTTACAGAAGCAGCAGCATTGCCCCTCAAAGTAACAATAACGTACGTATGCTCGGGAAGAGAATTGTGCTCTTAGTCAGGATTCCCCTTTGGCACTCTTTCCATCTGTAGTTCCAGACAGACACTTAGGCTGTGTTTCTGACTGAACTAGAGCTAGTTTCTTTCTTCGTGTGGCAAGCCTTATTAGTGCAGAGCAATACAGTTTTCACCTTTTTGTGCCAGGAGGAGTGATTCTAGCATATCGAGAATATAAAGGACATATATTCCTTTCTCTAAACAGTTCTTAAGCTGACATGTTTGGAACATAATGAGGTGGTATTCATGTTTAAATAACAGCAGAGAAAGAAAGAGCAGTTATGGTAATACTTATTTCTTTCTCATTCATTTCATGTTACAGAGGAGACAGAGGTAATCCATTAGGACCTTTGAGACAGAGGATACATGGTGATTCCAAATTTCAGTTTGAACTGCATCTACAACAGCAGGAATTTCTAAGTCAGCAGGAAAAAAATATGCATATTTAGACTCATTGACTAAGCTATTCACTTGATGTCTTTAGTTTGTCTTTCTCTCTCATTCAGCTACACAAGAAACTTAGAGGATTACATAGCAAGAACCTCCAGACTAGATACCTAAAACTTAGATATTTTTCTCAGGCTTTTATATCTATTCACTTTTTCCTCCTCTTTTTGTTATGTTTTGTTGAGAACACATGACCAGAACTAAATGCAGCATGCCATGTAAATATTCCACCATAAAAATAAAAAAGTATTCTCTGTACAAATATTTTCAGGATATTTTATCTTGCACTTTGTATAACCTAATATTTTTTTATTTAGCCAAAGTTAGCAATGACTTGAAGTTTTCACTGAACTATTGATATTGATGACAGGGTACTCTTTTTGTATGTCTCCAGTTACTTTATAACCTTCTAGTGTGCATAAACTCAATATTTTATCCCCTTTCAATGTGCATTACCTTGCATTTGTGAAAAATTGAAGCCCACCTGCCAAACATTTCAGCATTTTCATGCTGTTAAGTAGTAAGAGCTTAAAGCATAATGACCAGAGCTGTAAAACCCAGCAGGTTTTTCTCCTCAGTTTCTATCTGCTTGGAATGGAGAAGGAATATTGTGGTTCTGGACCTGGTATGTGTGAATAATGACTACATTCTAGCTTTCAATGCACATAATCAGATGTAAGTAAATAAGTAATACTTTTTATAAACCATCACAATTATTAAGTCTTTGTCAGGAATATTCTTATAGTGGTCACAATGGGCACTACATCTAGTGATCCCTAACTCCACTAATCTCTGTTCATCTTGGCGGATATTCAATTTGTTTACAAATTTCAGAGCCCCAGTTGGTGATGTAAACACTGAAGAAATATTTTTTCCTTTTAAAACACACAAACAAATAGTTCGAACCTTCTTTCATATCTTTATATATCTATATGTAAAGATCATCTTGCACCTGGGGCCCAACATTAGCAAAACATTCTTTACCATGCTTTATTCTAGTCTGGGGCATTTCAGCTCTTTCACCTGAAAGAGAATTAACAGGTTAGAAATGTTCAAATTTCTTAGTGCCAGGTTACATGCATTTACTTGACAAGAGGTATATTTGCACAGCTATGCCACCTACAGAATTTCTGTCCTTCACACCCTTTCTGGAAGTCAGTGGCAGAAGAGAGATTGGATTAGAACCAGAGGTCTCTGCCTGACCTGTTGTCTATGCAGTGGGCCTTTTCAGGTAGCCATGAAAATCAAGATTTGGAATTGGAATAATGACTTAGATGCAATTTCTGCATGTGTTGTCCTTAAAAACATGAAATCTTTACTCTGGAAACCTTAAAGACTGGATGACTCCATTCAGGGCGAGTGCCTGGGAAGTCTTTTTTATCACGAATTCCTCTGAACTCAATTGGCATAAGGACTTCCCGAGTGAGATAATATTGGCTTTAACCATGTAATAATTTTCTAGAAAATCACGTTTCTACTGCATTAATAAATCTCACTACTTCCCAGAAGATTTATCTCCATTGAATTAACTCTTCTTTTATTGCATCTATATTAAACTTCATTTTTGATGGTATGCTTTTTTCTTTTTTTGTCAAAAATATGGAAGAGATTTTGTGTGACTTAAGTTTCTGGAGACATACTAAAGTACTTTGTGAGTTATGCTTTTAAAATACATCAAATAACCTTCATGGTTGAGAATAAGTATTTAAATTTGAGGTATATTGCCTTAGAAATTATGATAATTCCTCCCCCCCTGCCCCCTTCCTTGGAGTATTTAGGAGGATTTTGAGTTTTCTTTGGGAATTAATGAATCTATCAATTTTCTCCTTCCTGAAGCAATAGTTGATCTTTATGACATAACCTGTCTAGCACCTTGGAACCACTAGAAAATTCAATTGATCTTTGGAAAGGAAAAAAAATCACCTTCCTTTATTCTAATTCCTCTCAACAGTCACACTAATTTTCACCCAAGGGCAAACCATTTTTATTTAATTCTACTTGTCTTTTCTAATAAATGGGCACGTTAACAATATCCACTAATAGAGATGATAATTTTTCCATTTTAACCTTGAAAGTTTCTTGCCAATTCATAATTCAATCAGAGATACATTTAAATACTCCATACAGGCATTTCTTTGAAAACCTGGTAGTTTCCTTTTGCTTCAAAGCAATAAATATTTTGTATTGTATTAGCAGGGATAAATGATGAAATACAAATACTGTAGAAGTCAAGGTGAAACACACATCTCTAATATTACAATTCCTAATAAACATAGTGAAAGATTTGACCTTTATTCCAAATAGTTTTAAAAGGTCTTTACTGCTAATAAGTTGTGCTTCTTCCTGGCTTTCCATGACAATGGAACCATAATAGCAAGTAATGCACCTCTAAAAGGGTACATCCAAACAGGTTCTGCTTAAGTCTCTACATTCACAGTTTTTCAGAAGGTTTGCTTTGCATAGAGCTGTCTACCAATGTTGACTGTGTGTTGTTACTGCATTTGGTGTTCAAAGTTACCTGACCACAACTGTTTCCTTCTTGAGTATGGAAGCACCCTGGAGAGGAGTCTTTTGTCATTTTTTACCGGACCCATGTCTTATATAATGTTCATATGTGGACACAAGCCCTATTTTATTTCTGCTCATTCTATTGAGCATTCCTTGTTGGTGACCTCCCAGTGCCTGCTACCCAAACTTCCACTCGCTGATAAAAGGCTCAGTGTGAGGAAACTGGTGTGTTCTTAGTCACCTGAGGCAGCTGCTCTGGGAGAATACTCTGAATGGTCTGACTCCTGGGCTTCTTTTAGCCTGACATATGACTTCTGGGAAATTTCAGTGTTGTGACATTTGCCTCTGGGAAGCCACAGCTTCTGTACCCAGGTCATTCAAGGCTGACAGGACAGCATCATGCTTGGGGAGTGTAACAGCCAGCAACAGATGATAAACTTTTGGAAGTGTAGAGTCACAGAAGCCTTCTGTTACCATGAGTTGTCAGACAAAATTTCAGAGCCCAGCCTGACAAACCAGTTAGTGAGTAATGGCTCCTGGAACCTCACAACTTACAGGAAGCTAACTAGCCCAAGGTGTGCAAAGTTGTATCATGCTGAAAAGCATCTCTAGACCTCTATTCTCTATTGCTTCTGCATTGTGGAGGCTCTTGCAGGATGCAGACTCCAATCTGATGTCTGGTGGCAGGATAGTGGCATCTGTGAAGGAGACTGCATGACAACATTGTCTGTATCTATTTCCCTTTCTGAATCTGATTCCAGAGATATATAAAACATGTTCTCTCCATGTTCTCTCTGTTGTGCATCCATTTTTTCCTGACCCCTGTTCTGTATTTACAGGCTTCTGGTGTAAATAAAAGAGAATAACAATGAGATTTTGTCAGATTTTAATGCAGATGTATGATTACTGCAGTTATATGCCATGGTTTTAGAGGAAAAAAATGTGCAGAAGTCTTAGCAGATCCTGACTATGCAGATGCAGAAGGCAGCACATCTCTTTAACAGAATGTCTGCCTTAAAAATCCCCATGATTGCATCAACAGTCTCTCAAAATGACAAAGACTCTCAGCAAAGACAGACGCAATTAAGAGACACAAAGCAAAACATCTGCTTATGAGGCTGCTCAAAAGCTCCCTTCTACTCATGATCCCTTCAAGAGCTGTAGGATATGCTCTCGAACCTGCCAGTGCTTCTGTTCCAGAGAATTAATGCAGACAAGATAAAGCATCTGTATCCCATTCTCTTTTGTGATGAAAAACAAAAACTCAGAATTAAACTTGCCAACACATTCTTTGTGACAGCAGTGGTCACAATAGTGACACTGCTCATGAAATTTCATTGAAGAGTTTTATTTTTTGCTGTGGCAAGAAGTGTTGCAGTAGTGTCAGACTATGAGACCTAAACCCACTTTTTCTGAGTTAATAGACAATAGGCTCTTTGTAATTTATTCTTTCTATATATGATGACACTTTTTAAAACCATATTGCAATTGTACTGACCTATCTTTCTCTCTTCTCTAAGTAACTTTCAAATGTTATCTTTTCTTCTCTATTTGTTTTTTGCCAATTTTTAAGCTCTACCTAATCACTAAGTGTTTGTTAAACAAAAATTGTCAGACCTTTATAGCTGGGCATGTATTCTGCCCATATTTTTATGTGATAAGATTTTTTTGGCAAGCCTTTTGGAACCTTTTGGATCAAGCATCATTTTGTTGACTTTTTTTTAGAAAGATAGATACCTAGGTGGAATTAAGTCTATATAATTATATACTGTATAAGAAAATTCAGTTTTTCAAAACAAGGATTGCAAGTGAACAGAGAACCATTTGAGATGAAGGCAACTTTTAAGAGAACTGAATTCAAAAACTGAAGGAATACTTGGGAAAGTAGTCAGTCATTTCCTTTCCCACAGATCCTATAATGCAAAGATGTCTCATTTAATCAGATCAAGATGAATAAAAAGCAGATGTGTCTCTAATAAAAACCAGGAAAAACTAAACATGTAAAGATGCCTTTGAGGCACTTTTATTTTGACATTCTATTGAATGTTGAATTGTTAGGTAGAATAAATCCCTTAGAAAATTCCTGTGAAGCTGTCCAAAGTTACAGTTCTGACTAGGGGTCCCTAATTTGAATATGTTTTGTATGAATGACACAAAATGACAGAAGTTAGGAAAGCTATTTAACAATCCTTGCTTTATAATGAACTGAAAGGACAAATACTGGAAAGCCAGGAAGCTTGCTGCTTCATTGCACACAGAGGTGAAGACATAACATGATATCTTTTCTGTGTGAAATTGTATGTTATTAACTGAAACTCTGTTTTTAAGTTTCTCTCTATATTTTAGCCTTTGGAACACTGTCAGAATCCATCTCTGTTTTTAAACAGTACCTACCCAGTGAAAGGGTCCGCTTACCCCTGTAGAGAGCTCTTCTTCATTTTATATTCCTTCAGTTTAATCTACTGAGTAAATAGTTTACAGAGAAAATACTATATTTTAGTACTCACTTTTGCTGATTTTTAGCTTTCCTTTAGCTCTGCTGTAATTTTGAAAATAAATAGTCTTTCTACTCTAATTCCTTTTTTTTTTTTCCTGGGAAATTTCATAAAATTTTTTTGGTTTGTTTTGTTTTTTCCCTGGGAAGGTATGTAAATGTCTTAAAGTCTGAGACTTTCAGGGTAAGAACTTCAAGTGAAGACACTGCTTATTTCTCAAAGTACCACCCTTTTCTGGCTAGGCACATTTCCATGTGGATATCTGAGCAGTGACCTGAAGAGATTGTTCTCTTTGTGACTGTGAAATTCTCTGTCTGGATCCATAGCTTCTGGCCTCTTTCCCTCACTCAGCTCCTCCACCTTTACAAGTGTACATATCACATCTGTTAAACACACCCAGTTCTCCTGGATGTTTGATAGCTGCTGAAACAAGGAGGGATCTTTCTCATGGTGATTTTGCGTGGCTTGCCCTGTGGGACAGACTGGTATCTCTTCTTTGTAAGGATTTGCACATGCAGAGCTTCAGACTTAAATCCATTTTGAATACTCCCTTTAACTGCCTGAGTACTTCTAGGTTTCAGTAAAGTACTGTAGCAATTGTAGATGCATATATTTATCCAAACATAATACACTTTCATACAACTGAGCTAAGAAAGATTACCTCCAGAGGTTCTGAAGGCTCTTTATTTCTTTATGCAATCACAGATCAGAATCTATTCCATGAAGGTGATTCAAAAACATAAAATAATGAGAAAAAATTCTCTTGCAGTTGCTAGGCTTTCTAGCAGTTGCTAGGAGATAGGTAGCAGTGATAGCAGTGATTTTGGAAAATAGGTCCCACATTAGGCAAACAAGGACTGATTTTCAAACTTCTAGCATCTTTTTTCGTCCGGGTACTGTATGAGCTAATATGCTTCCCTAATGAAGTATAGATACACTTATATAATGACTTTATTAGAAAAAAATTTAAGTGTTCTTGAGCTTATAAATTAAAAAAAAAAAAATCCTTTTACTTTTTCCTTTTTTTTTGACATCCCAGGCTTTAAGAAATATCAGAAACAGCAGGAGGACCAGCAGCATTAGAAATAGTGTGTTTGACATTTCATTTCAAGCAAGCCAGAAAGGTTTTTTAAATCATGCTGTCTGCCTTTTCTCTTTGGCACATCCTTTCCCTTTGATTTCCTTTTCATTTTCCTTAGTTTTTCATTATCTTTCCAGTATAAAACATTAGACCACCGTGCTACATAATGGAAATGAAACATTTAACGGATACTGAGTGCTGTGGTCTCACTGCAGATCAGAATGTGATTGTGATACATGTAAGTTTAACTTCTTTGAAAATCATACTACTTTTTGTATGATAGCTGAGAGTAGCAGAACCATACTGGGTTCTAAATTAAATGTGTAGGATTAATGACTTGCTCAGGATTCGGTGAGACTTTTCTATTACTCTGACTGGATTTTGAGTTTATAAAAAATTGTTTCTACCTTCCTGGGAAAAACTAATAAATATGTCAGAAAGTCTTCTGAGGTGTATTTTGAACCGCAATGATCTAATTCCCATAATATATTGGATTTCTGTGACTCTCAGAACCTTTATAAAGTTAAATTTATTCCATTGAAGATCTGTCTATCTCTTCTTAACACAGCTGACCAAAGAATGCTGAGCATTAATCAATTAAATGATTTTATTTTTTAATTTATTTAATGCTTTAATTATAGGTTTTGATAATACCGACTTGAATTTTTTTGGTAGAATAGTTTCAAAAAACAGTAGAATTGAGTGCTAATTCATTAACGGTGGAGGATTTATGGAGGAGTTGCAGAGAGAGACATAAATGATCTTGGCAATCATGAAAGGACGAACACTATCTGATATCAGAAATTTGCTTGCAAGTGAATTTAGAGTGTTTAGTTAAATTGCAGATATTTTATACTAATGGAAAAAGGAAAAATAAACCCCAAAGTGAACATAATATAAACTTGTATTAGTCTAAAGAAGACTGATTTTGAAAACTTAACTTGCAATTAAGTTTTAATTTAATTCACAAATTTGTGTTTTAATTCCTGCCCTTGGCCAAAATTCTGTCCGTTATAATCTGAAAGAGAAAACAATTTGAAATCTACCATCCTTTGTTCTACCTTAGGAAAAAGTGGCTAAAGCTCTGACTTTCCATCTGAACACTGGGCACTTTGCAGTTGAAGGAAGGTGAAGTGCCTACAATTCTGAGGGTCTTGAACCATTGAATGACAGGATATGAAAGAAATCAGTATTCTTGCAGAAACTCTTGTCTCCCTGGGGTCAGGGAGGCTGGAAATTTGTTATCAACCCTGAAACCACTCTTAATGCTGGGCATTTTACAAGATCAAAGGAACCTTGAATTTATCATACTACAATCAGGAAGTACCGGGGAAAGGAAATAATACCCCTAAGCTTGACTTAAAAGTAGTATTACAAAGTTTCTGTAACACCCTTAAAATTTCTGCTTCTCCCAAGCTGGGATCCAAGATTCACCTGAAGACTATTCCCTAGATGTTGCTTTTCATGAAAGGGAACTGAATTTGCATAGAAAAAAAAACCTTTCTTACATTTTTTTGTTCTCACTTGTATTTCTTCTGACTGTAACTTCTCTCCTATGCATCCCAATGTCAAGTCTCTTTTACTCAGAGTATCAGATGGATCTCCTTTCTCATGGATCTCTTCTGCCACCACCACAATCCACGTCACATGAGGAAATATTTCTAGAGCAGCTTCACACTACTGAACCCAGACATGCTCATAAAACAGCTTGATTCTTCAAAGATTCATTCGTGTAATGAAGATGTATTCTTTCACCAAAGCCAGTAACTGAGGGAAGCTTACACCACCCTAATTTTGCATATGCTTCTACACATAGTTTCTGGTGCACCTACCTGGAACTAATCCTTCACCAACATACTGGTGAGAGTGAAGTTGAAATTCTAGGCCAATTTAAGGAGACAAAGATCCTTAGCAAATTGTACATAATGCAATCCTATTTACAAAAGCAGGTCAGAGTAGCCCTTCAGTTAGTGAAAGGCACTAGCTATCCCAAGGCTGTGTCCTGTGCCGAAAATAAGAAAACCATGTTACAAATATCATAGACTGAGCAAAACTTTGACCTATTGTGCTCTGACATGAAAGGCAACCTTCATTTTTATAGCTGTTTTTATAGCACATATCCTAAGAGGAATTAAATTTTTTATTTCAATCCTCAAGTCCTCAAACATCAGTGAAGTGAATAAGGTGTATTGGTTTACGGTGTTGGCAGGAAGATGTTTAAACATTCTATGCTGCTTTATCAATCCTCTGACTAATGCAGTAGCCTTGTTTATTTGAACCATTATATCTAGCTCCAGTATTCAGCACTGGACTGTGTATTTGTAAAAATGGGAATTCAGAGTTTCCTCTTCTACAGAGTTGATGGGTCATGTGATATAATCACTTAAACCTCTTTCCTCCTATATTTAAATATTATTGCTTTAGGAGGTCCATTCAGGAAACATTACATGGATTATTCACACACACACAAACATTTACACTTTAATGAGCAGGAACAAGCAAATACAATAAGATTGAGGTTATGTATTTTTCACTAAAAACCTTTATGAGATGGTTGATTGTTGCTTTGCCCTCCTAGCCAAAGGTATTACATTTAAGAACAAATTTTTTTCTACTGCCATTACAAACAAATTATAATGTTTGCCAAATTTGTAGAACACATATAAGGAAAATTATTCAGTGTAACACAGTACTAATATATAATGAACCATATTTACATTTTTTTCATTAGCTACAGTTCCCATATTTCTTCAGCAATATCTTAATTATTCTTGGAGGATAATGTTCTACTTCTGCAAAAACACCAGTGTGAGTTCAGAGTTAGTGTTCTTAAAGAAACTTGTATTTCTACATATATATTTGGAATTATATTGAGCCAGTTTCACTCAATCTGTAATTATAAAAGGAGATGTAGTTGAAAGATTTTGAACACTTGATTACATGGTTTCTAACCTGGCTGTTAGATTAATACAGAACCTGCAATGAAGTACAGGTAAAACTAAGTAGCTGCTTAAAACCGAAGCTCAGGTTGTGCTTAAGAAGTATGAGACAATCATCTCTGGTCCCATCTAATTTGCCCTTTCTGCTATGGAAAGCACTTATCTACAAACTTTCAACCTGTTCTTGTTTCACTTTTTTTTTTTTTTCAGGGAGGATGGTGGGCAGGGCACTGACTAAATGTTAGTCCTTAATTCCTTCTCATGACTCAAAGTTGTGTTTTATTCAGCCTATAAATAATTTATTTTCCTGATCCTGCAATAAGGTAATGCTTCCCTCTTCCCGCTACCATTCACCTCTGATTTTCTTTGGAGATGATTTTTCTGTGCTGACAACAATTTGCTGAGGATAAAACACTGTTTCCAGTTCCAGTGTACTTGCACTGGTGTTTTTAGCCTTATCTGAGCTGACTGCAGTTTGCTGGTATCTGGGAAAATAGCTTAGGGAAGTATGACTTGTACCTTGCATGCTTTGTTTTAAAATGATTTCTGAGGCATTTTTTAGTCTCTGCTTTCAGACACAATGTTCCGTGTCAGGTGGGCATGTCTCAGATGGGATTGTTGGTCTCTTGTAGTTCCAACAGGATGGCCCAGGGATTTGTCACTTAAATATAACATTAGGTTGCTATGCATTTAGGTTACCCTTTATCCCATATACATATATACACATTGCAGGGTGAAGGTGAAAAAAAAGCCATTTCTAAGACTTTCTGATGATGTGGTTGGACACTGGAAGTGGCTTTCCAGGGAAATTGTCACAGCACCAAGCCTGACAGATTTCATTAAGTGTTTGGACAATGGCACATGGTGAGATTCTTGGGGTTGTCCTGTACAGGGCCAGGAGTTGGACTTCATGATCCTTGTAGGGCCCTTCCAAATCAGGGCATTCTATCATTCTGTGATGTGATTAGGGGTAGAAGAGTCCACCTGAGAACTTTATTTTCTTCAGATGCAAGGAGGTGAGAGTTGGAAACTTAAGGCAAAGGAGGTATTTTGTGCAGGTCTTAGTACCTGTTAACAAGAAGATGAAGCTCCTCAGACACTTGTACTTTTCCTCCGTCTACATCAGTCTTTTGTTACTTTCTCCTCTCCCAGCTTTGGTCGTGTTCCTTGCTCGATCTGTATCTTGCTTTACTTTAAACTCAGGAATTTAAGTGGATAAAACTCCTTATTTAATGCCTGAAGGATCATCTTGATCTATCTGAATTAGAAGAATCTTTAACAAAGGACACTTCTTCCTGCTCTTGCCATTATTAAGCTCATAGGACATAGGTTTTCTTCAGCCAGAGAAAGGGAAGACTTCTACTAAAAAATTTCTGCTTTGCAGTGAAGTTGAGAAAAATAAACTTCTCAAGTAAAAAGACGCAAAGATAACCACACCTGCCATCAAAACTCAAAAATATCTGAGGGAATCATCAAGGTATTTCCCTTACAAAACATAGCTGCAGATCTCTAGGCTAGTGCTGGGTTGTCTATTCAGATGATAAGATTAAGAATCTGTATGCTTTTCTTGACTATATCCCATAAACAGGCTTTGAACCCTCCCGGGTATTTCAGAAATGTTAAGGATAGAATTTTGTGAATGACTACATGGGGCTGAGAATAAGCAGAGTGATTCTAGAGTCCATGTACGTAGTTGGTATGGGAAAGAATCTTGCTTAGGATAGCTGCATCTTAAAAAATATTTTTCCTAGATGGTTTCTATTACTCCCCCCCAAGCGTACAGAATATATGTAAAATGAAATAATACAAGCTAATCCAAAGGAGCTATGTCAGCATACAACAAAGAATTGACAAATTTTGTTGACAGGCAAAGCCTCAAAATAACTGCAGAGCAGAGAGGTTAACAATCCAAGCTGCTTGAAGGTCCAGATCTAATCAAAGTTCATGTAAAGATTCTTCAAGGCTAGTCTGAGATATGGGATTCATAGACATAGGTGTAGGTTAACATGAACAACTTTAGGGTAAATCAGTCTGAAAGGGTTATTTCAGTGCATTCACATAGAAGGAATCTAAACACCCTGTACAGACGTGGTCAGAAGAATCCCAAGAGCAGTGTTCATGTGCACTTTGGTGGACAGGTTATGTAGAAGAGAGCGCTTTCCCCCCACTGTCTCATGTCCCAGGGAGCCTTCCAGGAGGACCACATTATCTTCACCTCAGACACTGGCAGGTAAACACCCAAAGTGCTTCATTTTTCTGCAGAAAGACTCCTGTGGCTAGGTGCTATATGATGGCTTCTTACAGAAAGAAATTCTGTTTTCACAGAAGCCTTACTACAACAGACTAATCTGGCTTTCTTCCTTTAGTGTTATGGTATAAAATATATGCCATTTATGAAACTCTTGAATTGAATCACTACCATAATAAAAAGAGAGGTATTTCAAGTAACCTTTTATTTTAATCATTGAATTGTACCATCTTTTGATCAAGACCTAATTTACAGGGAAATTTAACAAATAATAGCAACACTTGTGCCATAATGTAATGATGAAGTCTGAAATTGTCTTATCTTAAGTCTATGAAGGGTATTGAATCTTATTTTCCCTGAGTAATTTCAAATACACATTAACACAGATAACAAGAAACAAGCTAGTCATGGCAAGAATACTATTCAAAACTTTGCTCACTCTTAATTTCACTGTATTTTAGTTTACGTCAAGGAAATGTGTCCTAGATTTTGTAGAATAATTTTCTTTTGAAAAGTAAAATCTGCTTTCCAATTAGTTTGTAATTTGTTTCTGATTGTATTTGTAAAACAAGTAATGATAAAGTGACTGTAGCATTCCTATTGTGTCTAGTTGATATACGTTGGTCCCAGTGTAAGAAGAATAGCAGAGATATAAACTTAAACAGAAAATTCTTGTCAAAGTTGACAGGTTAAGGAGATAAGCTGGTGCAATTAAAGAGAGAGTAGATAAGATATTATATTATATCACAGCATGAGCCAAAATTTTCAAGCTGGTTCTCAAGGGTGAAAAGATAGAAGATTACATGCAACTGAGGGACCTGCTCGCCTGAGTGTAATTGCCATTGGAACAAGATAAGCTATCATAAAAACATAACAAACATCTGCTTTGTTGGTATTATATAATTTGTATGAATGTCAAATATTACAATGAAATCTCATTTCCAGCCTTGGATTTTTTGCTATTTAAAGTGACTCTGTGTTTTGACATACTAAATATCTAAGCTTGATTCAGCTTCAAAGTGCATGCAGCAAAGGAGCTGAGCTCTGGCAGCTGGACAATCACATGATAGAAACCATTGCCCTGGTGCAACTGGGAATTGCTTCACATGGCACAATGAACACATCCTACTCTTGTTGTGGGTTGATTGCACATATGAAAATTAAGTAGTAGCAATTCTATTTCAGGTTATTCATTCATAAAAACCAACTACCTTGAACTACTGTCACACCATTTTCAGTTGCCTGCCTTCCACAAGCCATTTTTCCCCAGCAGGAAGCCAACATACTTCTTTCCTATGGAAGAGCTCCATGAAAAAATTTGGAGTTGCACACCAAATGCAGCTAAGAGAGAACAGAATAGAAGTAAATGCTGGTGAAATGACAACAGGTGTGGACACAAGTTGTAACATTCAGATAGGACTGAATGTTTGGGACATGGTATGCCACTTGAATAAATTTTGAATTTTACTCTATCAATATTTCAAACTCACTGACAAAAATCACTACAGCTTTGGACTGTTTAAATGAGCTAGGATCCAGGAGGTGCCAGTATGCCAGAGATTTGGCACAACTTCTTTTCACAATCATGTCTTTTCTCAGTAAATAAGTAACTCAACAGCTTATTCACACTTGAGGTTTAGCTATTATGAGTATGAATTTCTTTACCTAGGCTGAAAATATCTGTGAACAAACATTGCTAGTTACTAAAAGCTCTAGCTCACAGCACAATGATATAATTTAGGATAACAAGGCAGCTCAGAAAAAAAAAGAAATGAAAAAAACATTAAAGTTAGAGGAAATTAACCTAGTGACTGCTTATTGTTTCTTTTGTTCTTCATCCTGTGTTTTCTCTCAGGCAGACACAGCTTTTGAACTGGCACATCTAATGGCTTGCACTGTCTCTGTGTGGTGGTTTGGCCCTGACAGCAGACCAGCACCAACACAGCTGCTCTTCCACCCCCAGCAACAGAGAATAAAAAAATAGGAAGAATAAGAGAAAAACACTCAAAGATAAAAAATAGAAACAATTGAATACAGGAAGGTATTCCTGATTATCTCCTGAATTATCTCCTGATAAGGAGAGGGAAAACACCCCAAACCACTCACCCCCACCTCAGCCAGACAATGAGCCTCTAAAGAGTGGTCATCTCAAAAGCCACTACAACCATCCTCTATTTCTTTTTTTAACTAGCCATGACATTACATAGTATGGAACATTCCCCTGGCCATTTTGAATAATCTGTCTTGGCTATGTCCCCTTTCAGCTTATTAATGTTTTCATAGATGTGTTCCCTCAGTCAAACTCTCCAAGTGATGCTGTTTTATCTATAAAAGGAAAATTAATTCAAACCCAGCTAGACCCAGCAGGCTCTAGTATGAGTCCAAGGGGTCTGCACATGACTTTAAAAACCGTTGATATTGGTGACATCTCAGAAACAGGTACAAGGACGCGACGGATGCGGCTCATGTGACCAAACAAAGATATCTCTGCAGCTATATGCAACTGCCTCTACAGTCAATAATGTCAAAAAGGTGCCTACAGACAATCATTTGGCTGACCGACTTCGGGAACTTAATGCACCAGCTTAAGTAGAAGCAGTTCATACCATTTCTGTCTGGGAAATCAGACATGAGGCCTATAAGGCTACATGAGGTCTGAAGTATTAGACTGTCCTTGGAGCCCATCAGACTCTGCAGCAGCAGTTCACTTAGATGGGAGCCTGCAATAACTATGCTCTGCAAACAAAGAAAGTTCCCAAACAACTTTCTCTTTAATCTCTCAGTTCTTCAGAAAAATGTATCTGGAGTTTTCTTCCATGCTAACAACCAGCTCCAAAAGTTGCAAATGTGGGGAAGGAAACAAAATGAAGGAATGACACCTATGAATCTGAGCAAGTAGTAGGAGAGAAATTCATCCCCGTTGACTAGGGGTAAGCAAGGTAGTAGGATGCCTTAGTGGATGCCCAAAACCTTGTGATGCTGTGAGTGCTATCTGGGACTTCGTGTCCTCAGGCTGATTTATCAGCTTCTGTCAGCAGCAGATGTCCTTTTAGGAGTCTACAGAGACTGGAATGCAGCTGTGCATCCCTTGGCCTTGGGAAAACTTGAAGGGCAGTAGAGGACATGACATAAACCTTGCGAGTGATGGATAACAGCTGGTTTGGGAACCAGTTATGAACCTCTACCAAACCAGATGGAAGTCTCTCCAGGGCATCTTTGAGTCTGTGATTAGCCATTCTCTGGCTGGCTAAAAACATGTTTCTTCTTTCTCTCTTTTTCTTTTTTTTTTTTTTCATTAACATCCTGAGAAACAGGTATGTGATGTAAGGTGCAGTACACAGGCTGGAAAGAAAGTGAAGAAGGAAAAGCAAGCAAGCAGTAATGAAACAATAAACTGAGTTCAATGGTGACTGACTTCCAGGATTCAGTGGAGGCTGCCTAACTGCCAGGTAGATCCTGTGATGCTCGGCTTGATTGTCCTAGACTCTTCTGCTGAAGAATACAATTATGGGGGGGTTTTTAATGGCAAATCCTAGACATTTCTTGTGGAAAAATGGGAACTCTTCAATTTTCATTTTTACTTTACTTTATAAATTGTTGGATTCAATGTCTTGTGTGGCAGGAATACAGCTGGTGCAGCAACAGGATAATAGAATAATTTTCTTCTGCCTTTTAACACTTAATGTCAATTTTTTTTAAAATCAAAGCAATGACATAAAAATTAAATTCAATAAGGATGTCATAAATATATCCAAAGACAGATAATAGATGGATACTTTCCATGGTTTTTCAAAGAAAAAATCGAGCAGAAAAGAGTAGTATTACAAAGCAACATCTGACACAGTGTATGCAAAGCATGAACTGAATATAGCAAGTGTTTAAAAATGTTAATTGTTCTACCACAGAAGAAGGTAATTCATTTGAGAAAGAAATTCTCCTTTTCCCCCTTGGAAATATTCTTTAATAGTGTTTAAAATAGTAATGGACTAGAGGGAGCACAGAGTATATTTTAAGTAACAATTTCCATACAAATGTAGCTAAAGCCTATTCAGTTATGCATTTCTGTGCATCTATCATCAATGTATTTGACTAATGTTGGTCCCAATATTTCATTTTCATTGATTAGTGGCATTTAAAACAAATGTGTTCTAAACACTGGTGGAATTATTTTCCACTTGAACCATAAAATGTTGGAATATAAATTGAACATTTTTCAAACCACAGCTGAGATACTGCAGCAAAGTTACCTATTCTTGTTCTATGAGTAAAAATCTCTTTTCCTCAAGATGATTAAAGACTTGCCTAACTGATCTTTGTTGTTTGCATGCACTTCTTGGCAACAGAGACGTTTCTGAGATCAGCCAAGGGCCTTTCATTTTCCATAACAGTCCCAAAAAACATGGAAAGGGGATTTTGGTCCTGGAGGAACAGGAGTGAATGACAGGAGAGATCATAAGGCAGTTTCAGCTGAAGCGTGCTTTGACTTTACTGACAAACTGATTGTGCCAATTTCAGAAGTTTATCTAAAATTCAGTGATATTTTCATTGGTTTTGTTTTTTGTTTAGAGAAACAAGTAATGTTGTAACATTTCCTGGGCTTAGTCCTGCTTGAAATGGAGAACACAGAATTGGATTTGAATAATTCAAATAATCAGTGTCTTCTTTACTAACTGTATTGTATATGTGAACTTAGAGCTGAGTTTCCAGACTGACAGACAGACAGACTTTCCAGGCTGTTGCCAGTTCTGTAAGAATGATCTGGCAATAGAGAAATGCCATTCTCAGGGCTGTCAATTCAACATTTGAATAGAAAGAGAACTCAGACATATTTAAAGGACTGTACTCTGCATGCATTTTAAGTACCTTCTACTATTACAGAGTCTAAAGGGCAAGATCAATCATTTCAGCTGCTCTCGCCTGATGAGCTGGAGTCGGTGTCAGGGTTTCACAAGAACTGTTCTCCTTCTCAGTGTTGCTCAGTGTCTGGGTAAGAAGAAGTCCCAAGGCCAGATATCCTGTTTTAGCAAAGTTCATTAACAAACTATGTTTAATATAAATAATCCCAGTAAATAGCTGTAGCAATTATATTTTTACAGATATTTTTTAAGCTGCCTAATTAAGATATAAAATTTCTAGCAAACTGTCACTCATCATCAAAGACAATCTGACCTGTGCCACTTATATTTTCTGTTAACTGTTAACTATGTTAACTATGTTAACATCTCAATTCAAAACCAAGTTTTATGCATATTCTTCCAATGTAACTCATATACATTTAGTGCCAAAGGGAAATATCAATATGAAACTAAAACATCTCTATAATTCCCAGGTTTAGTCGTGTGATTCAGTCAATTAATGGGAGAGAAACTTGCACTAAGGTGTTCTCAAAGTTAATAGCGGATGATTATTTGATTCTGTCATCATTTTGAAAGCACTTGGTATATCACTCATCAAGCCCATCAAGCAAAAAAAGTTGTGGTACTTTTATTTTCTGCTTGAAGTTTTAAATGTGTATCTCATTAATTAAATGTCCATAGAAGTCACTTCTTTTATTGTTCTGAAATTACACAGTTGCAACCAATATATTAAAATATTAGAGACAGAAATTTAAACCAAAACAAGGACATCTCTAGTGTGGGCTGTCACTTCAGGTGAGCAGACTGACAGTTGAAACGAGAAATTTTTTTCTTTTGTCAGCTCTTGTTAGACCCTTAACATAAAATTAATGTACTGTGAAGTAATTTCTTTATCTTTCATTACTTGAATGAAATATAACTAGAATGCCTATGATGAAAACTGAAATTAACAGAAAAAGGAATATAAAGACTTGATATAATGCCTGTCCCTCGAGGCCATAGAAAAAGTACCCCAATAACTGTTATTGTGGAAAGCACGAGTCTTCCAAGCAAAATGACTCTGTGCATTCCTGTTCTGCGTTTATATGGAAGAAAATTTCACTGCTGAAATGAAAGCCAACAATAATGTCATTTCTTGCAGGTGGATTTGAAAACCATAAACTAAAACAAGATTAAAATATTTGTTAATGTGATAAGCACTGTGGTCACAGTTACTGTCAGCCACAATATTTGTCTTACTTAAGTAAGAAAAATATATATTTATATCTATTTTATGAATAAAAATATATATTTAATGATGCTGCTGAATATGTAGCAACATTGCCTTGTAAAAGTGCTAGCTAGTGGTGTTATTATCACTGATAATAAATGCAGAGTAGTGAGGATGCATATTGGAGAAATGCTTCGTACTTAATGATGTGAAGTTGGTATGAGATTTCAACACTTTACCAATAGAGCTGTGTTTATTTTTAAAGTCTGTGCTAATGTCCTACAATTTCTAAATGTGTATTTAAATAACTTGCTGCATAAAGTCAAAAATGTCAAAACCTTCTTCATGGTTGAGAACACTAAAAGTAATGTATTTCCCTTTTGACATGCTGATATATGTCAGACAAGCCAATTTGTTATTTCCTCTTTTAGTATTTATCTCCTTCTAGCCAACAGCTGATAATCTTTTCTCATTTTTAAAGCCTTAACAATCAGAGGGTTAACATGCAATAAATAGTGTCTTCTTACTCTGTCCTATTTTTCCTTCTAATAACTCTTTTATTTTATCCTCTCCTGATTATAAATTGTCTTCCATTTTATTATGTGGGATTAGAACTGCCTCCATATTCTCATATATATATATGTGTATAGTAAAATGTTGGGGGTTTTTTGTTATGAAAAATTCCTTTTTGTTTTGTTTCCTTTTACCTTTTCTAGGTAGTACATAACATTCTTGATATTGAATCACACAGTCAACAAGTGTCAGCATTAAAGCATATTATACATTGTTGGAATGCAAACTTGTCCAATATTTTTCCAGGATTATGGTAGAAGTTGCATTCCAAAAAATATTACAGTCAGATTGTAGGATAATAAAGTGACCCTTCACACAGCAGGATTGACTTATGAGCAGACTAGCTTAATTGTATTATCACTTATTTGATAGTGGCAGAAATAGCAAAATATGCTTGGAATTATATGCCCATGTTCCATTTAAATAGGATAAACATTCTTATAAAAATATTGTCATTTCCATTGTGGTAAAAACAACAAAGATTTATTTTAATTTGTGTCAAAATTTATAGTTACTGGGAAGCTGCAAGAGAAGTGATTTTGCACAAACACAAGAAGAGTTTAAAAATACATATAATAATTTATGTTTTACTTTTGCTCAGTTATGATAGTAATTCTCTTCACACAGAGGAAATATATTTTTTCACTATAAGATCATTATAAGAATAAGATTAAATTACAGTAATTAGACTGAATAAGAAAAAAATGGAGAAAATTACACTGTATCAGAGTAACTAATATTTTGTAAACCTGAGGAAAAAAATAGTGGTGTTTCTATAGTCTTTTTTTACTGACTTTATAGTTGGTAAAGAATATGAAAATAATTAATCCTTTTCCACATAGGAAGATCTATTTCATAACCTGTAAGAGCTTCTGAACACTTTAAAATCTTAATATCACATACTTACATTTCCCTTAAAAATAAAAGTGTGGTTATTACTAGTCAACTTAGAAGAGATACTTCTTTGGTCATTTTAGTAAAAGATACAGAAAGACTCTGAATACTTCTAAACTATTATTCCATATTTCAGGATATCAGTCTTATATTTTCAAGTTTGCATAGAACAGCACATTTGCCTTTCTGTTAACTGCTGACATTCTACTTTGTCCCTCAGCTCTACATTGCACTCGGAAGTTCTGATTGTGCTTGGTACCATATGAAGGGGTGAGGAACTGAGACCAGACTTTAGTGAAGAACAACATGTGATAAATTCACTAGGTTGCTTTGAAGGTTGTCTTACCTGCAATAGTGTTTAAATACTAAGGAAAGAATTGTGTTGTAAAATGCTAAATATATGTTCTATCTATATGGACTATATGACCTCCAGGGGTGCATTGAACCTGATTTATCCCACGATACTATAAAATATGTATTAAACTCTCAACAAAAATATGATTATATATTTATTCTGTCTCCATTAATTAATTTCACATGGTTTATATTAATAACCTTAGATAGGGAATCTTAAAACAGTTAAATACTGCATCTTACAGCTCAAACACTGAATCTTTGGTTCCCCTAAATTGTCATTAATTGGCTGTAAGTACCGTGGTTGACACTTATTGCTTTACTTTTGCATAAGGTGGTGTGTAAAACGATTGAACAACATTGAAGATAAACTGAGCTTCATTTAGGATAAATGCACATTAAATCAGAGGCAACAATAAGTGATAGAGTTGCTAAAATATTGACTAGTGTTTTAGTGTTTCTACTGTTTAAAACATTTTTTCTCATTCCACCCAGATGTACACAGTTAACTGAAAAACGTGCAGCATGGTTCTGACCAGAATCAGTGCTAATGATGTCAATGGAGAAACAGTGGTGGAAAAGTGACAGTGTCTGAATGCTAATTTTCAAGTTTTACTTATTTATTAGCTTGTTTTTCCTACATTGGTCCATTGAGAATGTGATGCAAGAGGCTGCCTGCTGCAGTCTTCGTAGGTCTGCCAGCGGGTACCTCCGGCTGACAAAAGAAAGGCAGATCCCACCCTTGAAAGTAAGCTTGATGAGATCCAGCTGACAGTACTTGAAAGGAAAGTGATTTTCCTTGCACAGGCTGGCTGAACTGATATTAATAACCCCCTTAACAGCTGTTGAACAAGAATGACCAAGGTACCCAACTAGGCAGGGAGGCAGCTCACAGCTGGGATGGGTGCTCTCTCAGTGGGTGTAAACCTGGTGGGATGGCTGGGCCTGGGGAATCGTTGTGAACTGAGCTACATCCAACTGCCAGCTGCTCATCAGAGGGGTTCCCCAAGGCTCAGCACTGGGGCCAGCTCTGTTTAATATCTTTATCACTTACCTGATGGGATGGAATGCATCCCCGGGGAGTTGACAGGCAATTCCAAGCTGGGCAGGCGTGTTGATCTGCTGGAGGGTGTGAAGGCCCTGCAGAGGGATCTGGACAGGCTGAACTGATCGGCTTAGGCCGACTGTATGAGGTTCAATAAGACCAAGTGTCGGGTCCTGCACTTGGGTCACAACAACCCCATGCAGCAGGCTTGGGGAAGAGTAGCTGAAAGCTGCCTGGTGAAATAAGACATGGAGGTGCTGGTTAACAACCAGCTGAACATGAGCCAGCAGAGTGCCCAGGTGGCCAAGAAGGCCAATGACACCCTGGACTGTATCAGAAACAGAGGAACGGGCTGCCTAGAAAGTTGTGAAGTCACCATCCCTGGAAGAGTTCCAAAGGAATGTGGATGTGGCTCCTGGGGACAAGGTTCAGGGGCTAACACGGGGTGCTGGGTTAACAGTTGGACTCAGTGATTGTAAAGGTCTTTTCCAATGCAAATAATTCTATGTTTCTATAAGTAAGTAGGCTGGTGGACATTACACACATTTGGTTTTATTCCAATGAGGAGTGGGATTGTGCTTTTCCTAATGAGATCCCATTCTGGATATCTGCATACAGTTTTTCACAAATACCTCTTGTCAGTTTGCATTGTTGGCCTTAAGGTTATAGTACTCACTATGTTTCCTAAGCTATTTGCTGGTATGCATGACTAAACGCTTTTCTATTTCCAGAACAGAAGGTCTTGCACTTCAAGAGCATTAAACAGTCTAAACAATGTGTATAAATTTTCCAGAATAAGTCTGATCTTGCAAGCCAATGGCTTAATAGATATGAATAGTATTTAATATGGAAAATAAGCATGAGAAAATATTCATCTGATACTACTTAAAATTACTGAAATCCTCAAAAAAATCTATACAGAAACATATCTGCTCATCACTGTGCTATCAGAAATGGCATAATAGCGCAACTGGATTTAAGTCTGAAGTTGAATCTAGATGACATTAAAGTTTATATTCTCCTGAAGATTACAGTTTTTATAGCAGATAGGACTGTGATGTCTGGTCTGCAGAGAGAAAAGGACAAATGCACATATTTCAATTTCTTCAGCAAAATTTCATATTTGACATTAATATAGGACAGATATCATGTCTGATCAACATCAAATGCTTATTTCTGCTACTATAAATCCATAAAAAGTTTTCAATATGTGTTGCTGTAGAGCAGAAATCTGGTCAGAATTTCTCACAGAAGAGAAAGTCTTCATGTACTTTCTTTGCCAAATCAAGGTTCCAATTTTTTATTTTTCTCTTTATGGTTGTACAGTTTATGTAAAAAGATCGCTGCTGCTTCTGAAGAATTAATTTGCTTTCTCCTACCCGGAGTACCTGAGGTCCTTTTAAACATAAGCATGGTTAAAGAATAAAATGTCTTTATTTTAGCAAACTAAAGGCTTCATTTCTTCTTGACTATGAAATTGGAAAAAAAGGTTGCAAGGCAAAAAAACCACCCACCCAAACCAGCAAAGTACAGTTTAGATCACTCTTAACAGCAAAAATCTTTTTTAACTGCTCCAGAATACGAACTTGGCTCAGCATGTGAAGCATGAGAGTTCTCCTTTTGCTTCTTTCCCCATGAGCTATGGCTCACGGGAAAGAGAGCGTGGCCACTGAAGCACTGTTCAAGGCCACTTTGACTCCTCAGCTGTAGTGATATGATAACACAGATATTTCAGTGTCATTATTCATTTTGGATGCATTTCTCCTGTAGTCCAAATCCACATAAACATGAAGGCAGCAGAAGCAGGGAGCCTGGTTGTGGCTCTCTTGATCCTCAGCTATCTCATTTTGGTAAGGTACTGTTCCTCTGTGATTCACTGTTTCCCATTTACCATCCTGGAACATGATTTCTAACTTTTCAGCCCTCATTTGCAGAGGATTTGGGGCTGTGAGCATGTTAAGAGCCAAACCTACTTGCAATAAGTTTCTGTTAGCAACCATCTCTGTTAAATAAGGGTAATTCTCTGTCTTCTTTAGCTGATGCAGAAGCAGCTGCACAGAAGCTATATTTCTTGATATTTAGAGACTTCAACCAAGTGACTGTACTCTGTTTAACAATCCTCTGAGGCTCCCGATGTAAATACCTTCCTTCATTTTCAGTAGTATTTGTATACACAAATAATTGAGAAACTAAGTTAATGTAGGCTAAGTTAATGTAGCCATATGCATTCTTAATAAAGACAACCTTAATTTACACTGTTGGTTGAATATAGAGGCTGACTTTTTCTGCTTAGTTTCTTCAGCAGTACAGAGTTTTCCATGATGAGTTAAAGGGTGTATTTTAGATTCAGCTACAAGAATTTATCTTTTTTAAATGATTCTGGTACTGTCAGATAATTATAATGTGTCTTCCCTGTCAGTAATGGGCACCACAGGAAATAAAACTGCAGTACAGACTTAATCAAATCTGAATGACAAGGTCATTGTAAAGTTAAATCCTTTTTTTTTTCCCTCATTGACAATGTGCTCCACAAAAAGAACTAAGTTCAAATGTAAGATAATGTACACAATCATTCGCTCAGTTTTTTGTTTCATTGGAGCCATCTGATTGCCTGTTAGTTACTTAAGAGCAGTACCCATTCTAAAGTGTGCATTGCTGAGATCTCCAACATTTTTCAGAGTAAAATTGTGCTGTGCCTGCAGTTCAGTATCTGTTTATTTTCAATTTTTATCCATTAATGCCATACGCACAATAAATATATTCAAAGGCTATCTTCAATCACAACTCTTTCATTATTAAGGCCCAAAATTTAAATAACTGACAGAAATTTCATTCTGCATACCTTTAACTTGCCTCATATCTTCATTTTCTGCAAACAAAAAATGAAGCCAGTGCAGCTCAAAGGCCTCCAGTCTTTTGTTTGAACTAAAGGAATAAAAGACACAGTAACTTCATCAAAGGTCAGATCTCCCCTCCTACCCTTTTTGAGCTCAGAAAAAGGCTGACTTGAAGGAAAATCTCTATTAGGTTGCTATGAACTGCTTTTGAGAAGAAGGCATTGCTCAAATCTATGGGCTGTCCCAAAAGACTCCAGGACTCTGTATTTTTGTCCTTCTAACGCACGTTGCCTTTTTGTAAGTCAGCTTTTATCAAGTTACCTTGTTGTAAAGCCCTAAATAGAGAAAAAAGAAAAAAAGAAAAGAAAAGAAAAAAGAAAAGAAAAGAAAAGAAAAGAAAAGAAAAGAAAAGAAAAGAAAAGAAAAGAAAAGAAAAGAAAAGAAAAGAAAAATTTGTCCACAATTCAGAAGGTTTGGCCTGTGTGAGCAAGATAATCTAGAAAAGTTCGCCTCGCCTCGCCTCGCCTCGCCCCACTCTCCCCACCCTGATATTCCTGTTTATAAATCCCTGCTTTTAAACTTGAAATGTAAAATTGATCTCATAGGCTCAGATGTAGGTCCTCATAAATAAGGCTTCACTTAGTGTCACAATATCCACAGATGTAGTTTTTTGACCAAGAGGTGACCAAACATCTGAATGAAAATTTCTTTCAACAAGGGTAGAATCCATCAGCTACGATGTCCTTGAAGTCTGGTTGAAAAGCTGCAACATGCTTGAAGTTTTTGGTTCAGTTTGTTTTGGTTTGAGTGGCTTTTTTTTGTAGCTTTTGTTGGTTTGAGAGTGTGTGTAGGTGGTTTTGTTTTGTTTGGTTTTGGCTTTTTTTTTTTCCTTGAGAAGCATTTGGTTTTCTTTGGTAACACCAAAGTGATGATAAAGATTTACTGAAGGAATACGTTAGATGACTATTTTTAAAAACTTGGAGTTAGGCTGTAGGAGTAACAACATATTATATAGATCAGAAGGTGAAACTTGTCATGTACTAGCTTTCCTCCCCATAACATAATAGGAGGAAAGTGTACAGAGTAAAGATGCAGTAATTTTCTCAGCATGAGCAACAGTTCAATTCTATGATACTGGGAGAGAACAGCTCTGGATTCTTTTTCTTTGCTGTTATTTCATCTTCTGCTAACTACCTGCATACTTCTTCATAATGTGAAGAAAGAAAAGATGCATAAGTGGCAATTACCCTGTTCAAATCCCCTTCCTGTCTCATATCCAATGAGTCCTGGATCTTTTGGGTGCCATGAGGCATCAGCACAAATACCTTAAGAATTTTGCAAATGGCTGTCAGAAACCATTTCTTCTTCAGCACTAACAGTAAGAATTGGTAAAGAATTCAAAAGTAGTCTTATTTAGTTTGGTGTTTTTTTTTTTTTGTTTTGTTTTTTTTTTTTTTTTTTTTTTTTTTGAGATAAAAAAAGCAATTGATCATATGCTTTTAATACCCAGCATTTATGTGGCACAACACCTGAAGAATGTAAAAATTCCTGAAATTTTACAGACTGGAGTAATTTCCCAAATATTTGGAAATAAGATTTTTAAAAATATTTTCCTAGTATTAACTTACTGGGCACTGAATAAATAGGAGATTCAGATGTTTAGATTAAATAAATAGCAATATATATATGAGATGCTGTACTTGCACTATGCACTTCTTCCTTATACCTCTAATTATTTTTCACTTATGCACCATGAATCTGCCCAAATAAGGCCTCCTGAGTGTTTTGGAAGGAAGGGTTTCTGAGTTTCTTCTTTTCACTTTTTAATTCAAGGAAATTTTGCGACATAGTTATACATTAGCAACCAAGGCGTAACTTTTGGAAGGTGCTCCTGCCATGGTAACAATCTCTTCCTGTGTTCCAAAGTGTCTGCTTTTTTTTGCAGCATGTCTGCACTGTGTTGCTAGGAAATGTGACTGAGCAGGAATACACATTGCAGACAAAGCTAAAGGAAAGACATATAAAGCAAGAAGACATGTTCTTAATTAAATTAAATTAAATTAAATTTATTATTTTATATTTATTCCTCCTGCTGCAAATCAAATTAGGAAAAATATAGTTTTAGAAGTGTTATTCTCGCACAACATTTCTTTCTGTCATATAATCTTTATGGTAGCATCAAAACAAAAACCTCTAACTGCAAAGTAATCCTCTAAGGATACAAATAAAGGCAATTTATATGTAGGATCAATAGGTGTATGGAAAGAGCTGACAAATTTTTTGTCATGCAAACTCTTTTTGTGGCTTCCCATTTGTCTGCATTTTTCTGGTGTGCTGAAATAATTCTCAATTCCTTGACCCATTTTCAAAAATATGGTATGGATCCCACTTCAAAAGATTTTGTCTTCATTATTTCTTTCAAATGGAGAATCACTTTCATCTTAAATACTAAAGCTTTTCATGACACAATTCTGTTGTCTGTCAATGGAATAACGTATATACATTTATTCAAATCTGTGAGTAACTGTAAGGCAGTAAAAAAAGTATAGGTGAATATTATACTCAATTTTACTGAGAATTCTCACCAAGTAGTATTTTATCTTGACTTTCAAAGCAAGTGGATCCTACATGAAAGCGTGGTGTAGATGGGTCTGTCTTCCCTTCTACTCTTTGAAGATATTTCATAGCCTCAACCAATTTAGTCTTTTTAAAAGACAGATTTACAAGTAAAGAAAAGATATCCTATTAACATTGTGAGGTGCCTTGCGTATTTAACCCTTATCAATTCACCAGAAAACCCACATGAAGGAGAACTGTGAACTCACAAAATAAAGAACCCACACAGTTCAAGTGGAAATTGAGTGTACTTAGAAGCCAGGTAAAGAAATTCATAGGAGGTTTTTTTCCCAGATACATAAATGGCTTCTTGCAAATAGCAGTCATTAATTTGAAACGTTTCTGTACACTGTTTTTATTTTAATGTTAATAAATGTTCTGCATAAAGAAGATATTCAGGATTAACAGTGTTGTGTTTCTACATCTTATGGTAAGCAGTATAAAGTGAAGTAATGTTCTAGAAATAATCAGTGATATCTTAAAGAGAACAAATTATATATCATATATCAAATTATGTATACTTTCTTGTTATCAAGAAAGTAGATTCTAATAATTTATTACTGTATTTCACAGGTTTATTTCTCTTTGCAATTCTTAAATGGGTTAATGAATCTCTTGACTCAGAATCAAGAAAAAATTATGGAAATACAGGGAACAGCAATGAAATATTAAAAACTACTTTGTTCATTAATGCCATTTGACACTACTTCAACTGGTTATCAATCCATCTGATTTAAAGTGAAAGGATTCCTAATAAAACTTCTAAAGTCTCAGTGACTCTCTTACAGCCATCTTTGTTGCAATAAAATGAGAAATGTTGCACATTTATGACAGTAGGGAGCTTAATGTCTTCTGCTGATGTTTTCACTGTTAGCACCTCAACCTAAATTTCAGGTCATACATTCCAGTTTTTCAACTAGTGAATTCATTTAGTTTATTAAATTGTGGTTATATTTAAGCTGTTCCTCAGTAGTGAAGTAAATAAAAACAATTCATTTTCATTCTGAGACCACTACTGTTAAAAATATAAGATCAGCACAACAAAAAGCATGTTAGACTTCCATATGTGAATGATTTGACCTCAAACATGAGTGTTTTTGCTATAAGAGTTCTGGTACACATTGTTTCAAAATGCAGAGGCACATGGGGATGTCTTGCATCAAAGGCCACTTATAAACTCTCCTTGATTCGCTTCCTTGTTTCCATCCCTGGAAAGTCTATGGAACACAGGGAGCTGCAGAGCCCGACTGCCCAGGGTGCTCCCTCTTTAAGCAGTGCTGGAACACAAAGTGGAAAAGGCTTGGTAAGGCAAACCAGGTTCCCTGTTTTGCAAATGGAGAAATGCAGCAGAGAAATGGGTCACTCTGTACCTCTGTTAGGAAAGTAACAGAGCATGTTAATCTAAAATTATCTGCTGCTAAGGTTGGAGTATGTGTGTCTTACATTAATGCTGTGAACTTCCTCTAGGATATTGGGAGACAAATCCTTAGGATTATTTTATAGGAGATTTAGAGAAAGAAGTGAGTTTTGGTTAGGAATCCTGGGGGAATAAGGGGTAAAAGGATTATATTCACAGACTGCAAGGAATGAACTGCCTGACAAAGCTTGTCCTGTCCTGCTTGTTTATTTGTTTTGGTAACACACTGGGACTTGTAAACACCAGTGCTCCAGGTGAGAAGTCATTAGTTCCTCACAGCTATCATAGCTGTAAGACACTTAACAAGGACTGTCAGTTGTCTCAATTTTCCACACACACAGAGAAAAGGGATATGTTTTTCACACTGTGAATAGTGTAAAATAAGAATCAAAGCCAGGATATATCAAACCCTGCCAGAAGAATTTATAAATGTATGTGTATACATATAACATGCAAATAAGACCTAGGAGATCAAATCAATTATCAGTTTCCCTATATGTGACACATTTACAACAAAAGTTGTTGAATGTACAGCTTTCTTTTCTTAGTTACACTTGTGCAGTGTATAACCTTGTCAAGAGGAAGAGCTCTTAGTGGTTTCACTGTTCTTGCAGACTCTTTCACTTTGTTTTATGCACAACACGTATGAAACCTAAAGCAAGGAAGTGCCCAACTGTTTGTGCCTTTGCTACAGAAGTGGTGCTACATTTTCTTTTTGGTGCAGTGCTTCTGCAGGCAGAGTAGAAGTGCAGAGAGCCAGTCCAAAGGTGGAGGTACAGGGAGCTTTGGCCCAGCTCAGAGAGCTGTGTGCATATTGGGAGTCCAGCTCTGCACCGTGCAGTGCAGGTTTGGGACACAAACACTGCTCTTTGGGGGGTTGTGTGCACAATGCTTGCTGATTTATAGTGCTTACAGTCAGCTTTCATAGTTCTGTAATTCAGAATACATTTGGAGAATGAAATGTTTTTATTTCATTCACATTTCATCTGTGCTCACACCTTATTGTAGGTTATTTTGTTTGTCTTTGTTGTTTTTTTGCATTTAAACTAAATTACTTGTATCATTCGTAAAATGAGAAAAATAAACAACAAAAGCAACAAAAGTTTGTCTGCATTCTGGCAAAATTATAAGAAATAAGGCACATGAAAGAAAAAGATTTGTTAGTAGTTTGTATGTTTTTAAACAGATACACTTGCTCCATTTTTTAATTGTTAATTTCAAGAATATCCAAAGAAGTTCTTTAAGATATGAATTGAAGAAGAAGATTTAGCATAGCTAGTTGAATGAACTCTTTTGGATTACTTCTGTTTTCTTAAAAAACCAATACATGAATTTATGTGATATTTCTGCTGGTGTCTGTTCTAGGGCAGGATGTTGCAAATAAAATACACTTTTAAGGCTCTTTTGTGGTTGGATTAACAGCTTCCAAAAGATAGCACATCTGAAACTAGAGAGTGGAAATTTCAATTTGTTATTACTCAGATGGAAATATCAGGAAGGAGGAAGAAAGCTAAGCAATGTGGTAAATAATAAACTAAACCATCTGAAATCTGTCAGTATTAGAATCAGGGGAATGTCTTCAAGTTTATGAGCCAGTAATATGTGGAGAGTCTGTAAAACTTTGGATCACATGATGATCAGTTCTATAGATATTCTAGTCAAGAAGCATATAGTGATAAAAAGGAGATATAGAAGTAGCAAGCATGGAACTATATATATAACTGATAGAAAAAGTAATTGCAGAAATAACTAATATAAGCTACATGGTAAAATACCTGGGAGAATAATGAAGTAAATCAGCAGGATGACCACAAGATATATGATTAACACAGATAAAGATAATTTCTTTAAGAAGGAAAAAAAAGTCTTCTCAGTCACAATTTAATGAGAAGAGGCAAACAGAGACCTGCAGAAAAGACATGACCTCATTTCATACAACCAGTAGCTTCAGGAAGCTGATATGGTGGAAGTCGAGCTCTAGTGAGTGTCAGGGGTATTGGGAATGATTACTCACTACTTAACTTCTAACACATGAAGGATACAAGGCTCAGCCAACACAAGCAGGAGGGAGAACTTTTCGGGAGAGCAAAGGGAAATACTGTTTTCACATAAACTATTATTACACTGTGGACCTTTTTACCTCAGAATAAGAAAGTCAAAAGTCTAAATGGCTCAAAAATGTAATAGATCATTTTTTGGAACAAAACCCTGGAGTTTGACTGCTAAAACTGACCTACTGATTCATGGGAGCTTTTACCAGATGGAAGAGCATTCTATACTCTCCCTGTTTCTTACATTTTTTTTTCCCCCTAAATATCTGCTATTAACTGCTGTGGGACTTTGGGCTAGACTGTTCATCCCTCATGGAAATTTTGATCAAGGAAGCATTTTAGGCAAGAAAAAAAGGTGTTGGTAAATTGAACTCATCTTTGCTGTCTTTTTATTCCAGGGTATATATACCCCCTTAAAATATAATTTTAAGAGGATTAAAAGAGTTTCCTGTTTCTAAACATGATTTTAGAATTTTTTCATCAATTCATCCATGTTTAAGTAATAACAGAAAGGCTGTTGCTTTACATTTAAGCTATTTTATTACCTAGCAGAAAAAAGTAACTGTAAAAAGTCAAGCTTAGTAAGCTGAAGTGTGGGAGCCAGACAACAACTCTGTAGTTTCCCTCCCTTGAGGTGGGTATTAGCAAAATACAGCAATGTGGCCACTCTTCAACAGCATGATAAAGGGATAATGAACGTTGCTCATGTAAAAGTGGTATTTGAGTATGTAAAATGCTTCAGACTCAATAATATAAATATCTGTAAAGTTTTTGACATCCTTCTCTAAGGTGAAAATACATTCAAATTATGAAGCAATAATACAGTTTTTTAAAATAAATTACAATAACAAAAACCTAAACAGCACTGTATTCTGAAATGAAAAATAATGTTTATGCTCCAGGTAATTTTAACCAAATATTTGAACTTAATCTCTAAACAAATCAACAATTCTACAAGGAAATCCAATCTTACCTATTCAGACAGCCAAATGAATAATGGAACAGAATAAAATCATTATTTTCAAGAAAAATTAGCCTTCTAGATCTGTGTAATAAGAAATACAAGTTGATTTCTATGTATTTGACCTATATACTTGTGACCTGTTTACTCTTCTTGTTAAGGAAAAATAACTGAATGTTTATATTACTACATAAATGGTTGCTAAAGAAGCTTAATTCCTTTCCATTTTGGTCATTCATGTCATTAATAGACTTGTTTAGTGAGTCCTGAGTCCAGAAGGCACATAATTTAGTTTTAGATTGGCTTTTATTTAGCACTAAGAAGTCAAAACCAACAATAAATCAAGCTTCAAACACTTGATTCATTGAAAATAACCATCACAAGCAGCACCAAATTTTTACAATGATTCTAGGATGAACAGTGTTCCAGTCCTTGTGGACACTGGCAGTGAATACCTTTTATGAGCACATATTTTTGTATTCAGGCTATTTCCATATGTTTATCTACTGTCCTCAAGACCTTCTTAAAAGTCAGACGTTGCATCTTATAAGGATATCAGGGGAATACAACCTGAGGTGCAATAAGTACTTGCCATCACATTTAGTCATGTAATGTGAAAGATATTAGTTTGCCTGCACTTTGTGTATAATTCAATAGTAAGCTTATATAGCCTGAACTGGATCTCCTCTTGGGCTTTTAGTTTGTTTCCAATTAATGACTCTTGGCATACTAATAAAGGTAAATAATGTACTAAAGTAGTTTTCAGAGTCCAACATTTCCCAACATTTCAAATCAAAGCTGTTTTACACAAAGATGTAAAGTGGCTTCAGCCACTGAACACTAGCAAAGATCACCTAAACAGATCTCAAATAATTTTTTGACAAATAACCTGTGTAGTGGTCTCACATAGATATTTTTGACTATCCCTGGTATCCATTGAGGTTATGGATACGGTTATGGGGTTATAAAAAAACCCTACCAGGATGATGTATATTATATTTCATATATTCCTTGTAATTCCATAAACATATGAGTATGTGTGCATGTGCATTTGTGTGCATATGTGCATACCTGTGTGTATGCATTTGCTCAAAATGTACATATATATATGCATATTTATGTACATATGTGTGCATATATGTATTAATTTATATACGTACGTACCACTGAAAGCAGGTGTTCAATTGCAGCTCACCACCTAATTCCGAAAAAAACCCAAAAATAAAACCATCCTTTGCAGTCATCTTGGTATTTATTCACTGTGCACCACCAGACTAAGCAAAAGGGTCTAGAGAGCAACCCTCCCATAATCCCGAAAGGTAACTCATATAAATCTTGGCTGAGATATACTGGGGGAAATTTTACACTATGCACTGCAATTTCCCATTTTGTGTTTGTTCTGTGAATAGACTCCAACTCCAGGATCATTAGACCAAAGTATTTCATGAGCTAAATCCAAATTAGCAGCAGGCAATGGCAGCTTTATTGCTGATGGCTGTTACGATCCCATTATTAAAATTTTTAGAGAGATGCCTCTGCCTGAATTAAGGTGAAAATGAGACCATGTGCCAAAGTCAAATGTATGGATTTTATTTAAGAGTAAATGTGTGTGTGTGTGTGTGTGTGTGTGTGTGTGTGTGTGTGTGAGAGAGAGAGAGAGAGAGAGAGAGAGAGCTAGGAAAAGTGGGGGGGGAGAAAGAGAGGGAGAGAGAGGGAGATTAAGTAGAAAATATCGCCACTCCATGCGTCCCTATGGTGTCCAGTTAATCCTCCTCTGGTCTTCTTGGTAGTTAGGGTCTGGGAAAACACAGAGTTCAATGGATTAATATACATTTGGTCCAGGTGGGAATACCCAGGTACCTCCCCTGGTGGGGGGCGCAGTTTGACACTGTCTTTTGCAGCAGACCCTAAATCTGTTGCATCACTTTGCATCACATGCAGTGCTCTGGTGCAAGGCCTCAGGAAAGAATCTGGGGGGTGCTTCAGGGGTCTTCAATGAATTATGACACTTCCTCAGTTGCTTCTCATGGAAATGTCCCATATGGATGTGGCCTTCCTGGGGGGTGGGGGTGTGTGGTTACAACTGAGCCAGTTTGTGTAAGGGAGGATGGGTGTTCATTCTCTCTTACCAGAGGTTACTCCAGGCACCCAAAAATTCTTCTCCTCTCCCCTTGGTTATGGGGAAGTGCGTACAAACCTGGCCTCAGCAGATGAACCTGTGGGCTGTGGCCCCCCCACTCCCAACCCAGCCAGAGATAATTTTCAGGACATCTGCTGGGTTTGGCTTTCTTCTGGATACATTCTTCTCTCTCAGTCTTGTTGACTTCTCCCCAGACCTGAGATAACTGGAAAATAGTGTCACCTTTATCTTATCTCAAGTTCCCTTAGGCAGGTTAACTCACAGTGCAAAGTTCCCCTCAGGAGTCATACTCAGGGAGGGGAGAGCTTCGGTGATTGCAGCTTCTTTACACAGTTTTGNCTTCAGGGGTCTTCAATGAATTATGACACTTCCTCAGTTGCTTCTCATGGAAATGTCCCATATGGATGTGGCCTTCCTGGGGGGTGGGGGTGTGTGGTTACAACTGAGCCAGTTTGTGTAATGGAGGATGGGTGTTCATTCTCTCTTACCAGAGGTTACTCCAGGCACCCAAAAATTCTTCTCCTCTCCCCTTGGTTATGGGGAAGTGCGTACAAACCTGGCCTCAGCAGATGAACCTATGGGCTGTGGCCCCCCCACTCCCAACCCAGCCAGAGATGATTTTCAGGACAGCTGCTGGGTTTGGCTTTCTTCTGGATACATTCTTCTCTCTCAGTCTTGTTGACTTCTCCCCAGACCTGAGATAACTGGAAAATAGTGTCACCTTTATCTTATCTCAAGTTCCCTTAGGCAGGTTAACTCACAGTGCAAAGTTCCCCTCAGGAGTCATACTCAGGGAGGGGAGAGCTTCGGTGATTGCAGCTTCTTTACACAGTTTTGCCATAATGGGCAAAAAGTCCTTCATAACAATGTTTAAGCCATTAACCATAACATTTCAGTTCTCAAAATGGTGAAATAACTTCGTATTCCAACAGCATTATTTTAAAAAAGCCTCACTTGTCTCTCATGGCCATGGCTTGCAGGCACTGCACAGGTGTATATTTTTCATATTTTTTGTCCCTTTGGGATATGGTATTGCCATGGTTTAACATCAGTAGGCACCTAAGCAACATGCAGCTGCTCAGTGGATCCCCTCAAGGAGGGATAGGGGAGAGAATCAAAAGTGTAAAGGTGGAAGAACTCGTGGGTTTTGCTAAAGACAGTTGAAAAGGTAAAGCCAAAGCTGCAGACTCAAGCAAAGCAAGACAGGGAATTCATTCACCATTTCCCATGGGCAGGCAGGTGTTCAGCCATTTCCAGGCAAACAGAGCTCCATCAGAGCTAGTGGTGACTGGGAAAGAGGAACACCATTACTCCAAAGGTCTCCCTTTCCTTCTTATTCCCCCAGATTTTATGGCTGAGCACATCATTGTAGTCTGTGGTATTCCTCTGGTCACTTGAGGTCAGCTGTCTTGGCTGTGTCCCTCACAAAACTCTCAACAAGACCCAGCCTACTTGCTGGTTGGACAGAATGAGGAGGAAAGGAGAAAAGACCTTGATTCTGTGTAAGCTCTGCTCAGCAATAGCTAAAATATCTGTGTTATCCACATGGTTTTGGTCACAAATCCAAAACATAACCCTATGCCAGCTGCTATGAAGAAAATTAACTCTATCCCAGCCCAAACCAGTACAGGTGCTTTCACATATTTGGGTAAAATAAATTCTACATACTTACCGAAGAATCTGAACCTTTTTCATTTTCTCCTCAATGAATATTAGGACGGGTTAGGACCTCAACAAAATTCTTTTTGATTTTCACTTCTATTTATATGTCCTCACCATTGCAAAAAGTTTGCATGAACTTTTGTGTAGCCGGCGTTGCTAAAAAGACTCAACTCTTTGCTCTCAGATTACCTGTTCATTACTGAGTGTTCTATTTATCATTTTATAGGATCTTCTATAGCTGAGATTGACAGATGTGGAAAATCTGCTGCAGTGATATCAAAATATACTGTTTCTGTAACTATTTTAGTTATTTTATCTTGTTTCTCCTTCTTCTGTTCCTGAGTTTTTAGTATCATAGGAGATAGCACCAAATTCATAAAGAATTTCTATTTCACTTCCCACTGTGTATATGAATACCATTTTAAAATTTATTTTATATGCAAGCTACATTTGCAATTGGCTGCTGCTCTGTTGCATTACTAAAAACTAGGGTAAATATTTAGTTTATGAGTATTGCATTTAAAAGAGTTTTGTTGTTATTTATAGATAACTTGACACAACTTCTTAAAAGAGGATTCTAAAAAATTAAAACTGGTGTCCCTGTTACATGCAATTCTTTCTTTTTAACTTCAGAAAACTTTTTCCCTTTTTCTGTGTTCCAGCTGCTAAGCATGGTAGATGGTTTGTTATGGAATAAGTATCAAGATAGCCCTTGATGTCTGCAGGCTAAGATCACTAGTACAAAGGAAAACTGAATCTCTGGAACAAATGTAAATGTTCTTGTCTAATGTTTGGCTATCTTTCAAGTATAAACAAAATTATACAGTTTTTTGCTGTATTGGCCAACACAAAAAATACAAAAACCACAGATGCCAGAATGCCACAGCTGCATGTTTATGTCTACTAATCCACCTTATTAAGATTCAGTGCTACACACTGGGAAACAACCTACTCCCATGTAAACTAAGATAAATCTGTGAATTCAAATAAGAACAAAATTTGGCTTGATTCACTATTTCTCTTTTATTCCCTGACTGTTTGCTCTTGCTTTGCAACCAAACTCCCTCAAAACAGTCAGCATTTTTTTTGTTTTGTTTGTTTGCTTGCTTGGGGTTTTTTATTTGTTTGTTTGTAGTATCATTCCTGTGGCATTGTATACTCATACCTGCTTTAGTTAGCAGTGTTAAGAACTAACATAGTGAAGAAGCTTAGTATTGCATAAGAATTGACCACTACTGTGATATGTGAATGAATATTTAGCAAAGTTTATATCACAAATATAAAGCCTGTCTGTGAACTTTCAAAACTCTTCTTGTACAGAGATCTCTACTTCTCCAGTTAATTGGGACTCAAATACAGCACTACTTAAGCTGCATATTGTCTATGTTCAAGTCCTTAGTTTTTAAAGCTCTAATTTGAATTTTCATTGCAAAGTTTTTGCTAAATGCCATGAGAATCTTTGTTATTTCTTTACACAAACTTTTATTTCCAGTCTATCTTGAGCTAATTTAGATGCGAGTTTAGAAAAATAGAAACTGAAATTGCTTTGATGATGAGGATGATGTTTCCATATGCTAAGATGCTGAAGCTTAGAATTATTTTTTCTTAGCAAATGGCCTGCATCTATGAAAATTAAATACCATCATTGTCATTTATATAAAAAAAATCTAGTATTTTGAATCAGTAGAAAAATAATAATTTTTTTAATATATTATCACACAGAGAAAATCAGGTAAAATGATAAATATTTCAAAAGGCAATAAATTAAACCAGGACAAATTCCAGCATTGTCACACTATTCACAGAGTCCTGAATCATACATTTGTGAGTCCATTTAAAACAACCAGAAAGACATACTTCACTGAAAATATAATCTAGTATGTATTTTATGGAAATATTTTGATGAACAGGAGATATTAACATATTTTTATTTCAAAATGTGTGGAGAATCTCTAAATCCAGTGTGGTTTTCACATTTTGCTGATAAAGGCTTGTCATCTAAGTCTTGAGAACTTCTTAGATTCTGTCCTTACTGAAAGGAAAAGAAAAGCAGCTTAAAGAGCTTAAAATCCTGATTAACTGTATTAGAACAGAAATTCACAGAATAATTGGTCCTAAATTAAATTACATGGAGTATGCAGGGTGAAGAAGATCACTGCAAATAAAGAATGAGTATAGGGGGTTAAGCTAAGGTCACAGGAGAAACTGCAACTGCACAGGGAGAGAAAAATGGTATGAAAATGTGTCTGCAGGATATAAGTGTTGGGATAATTGTATTGGCCTCCACAAAACTTTGAAGATGTGATATGTAAAATGGCAAAGGTATTTGCTGAAGCTATCAATTTTATATCAGCATTTTGTAATAGAACTTATCAAAACTGATCACGGGTCTTGCTAATGCTGGTGTTTACAGTTTCAACCAGAATCTGACAAGAATAAACACTATTTCATGGAAGTATAGCTGAGTGAAGAGAGGTTTAAAAAAATTAGGCATTCCAAACCTAATAACCACAAGTACTTCAGATTTCTGTTGGCAAAATAGAGAAAATGTAGAACAATGCTTAATGATCAGGTACATTAAGAAAATACAGAGCAATGCTGTAGTCACTGTGCCATCTCCCATCTAAATAATTCACTTAGATTTCTTGAAGAATAAGAGGATTCTACATACTCTGGCAGTTTTCAGAAAATTGGGAAATGGTGAATATTAGACTAGATGAATATCATATAATAGACTATTAATGGAGCAAAGGAGTGGAAAACTGCAGAAAAAGAGCCAGTATCTAAGATAAATGTACTAAGTGTGAAGAAAACTCCTTGAATATCTCGCAAGAGCTGAGACAGTGCCAGGTCTGCAAAGGAAAGACATTAGCATTATATTTAGATTTTGGTTTAAGATTCAAATAACAGGCTGAACTGATCAGTCTTAATGAAGGCTACGAAGTAACTTCAAATGCTTTTAGCCACGGCAGAGAATAAGAACCACAGTAGTTTACAGAGTTGAATGCACTGTGCTTCATTTCTGCAAAGGACTCTATTTAAATGCAAAGGCAATTTCTGCAGCCCAGCTGACAAAGGGTGATTTCACTGTTACAGGAATGCACTGCATGGCCTTCACCATTGCAAACATGTTCTCTGGATATTATGCTGAAAAACTTCTTAGTTGCCTTTGCAACTAATTAATGTTATTTTCTATTTCCATATTGTGAGACCTCTGCCATATTGCATATGCAGAAGTGCAGGTAGTTCAAGTTATGAGAAGTTACTCAAGGGAACTATTTCTGCCTTGAAAAAAAAGGGTTGAAAATGCATTCTTTTGGCACAATTTAATACTAGAAAATAGAATAGAATAATCCTTTTGAAAGCATATAAAGTGCTGCTGGTTCAAAATCGAAGGTCAGTCTGTGAATTAAAGCTGGGACTGGAGCTCAAGAGTTTGAGTCTTGTTTTTGTCAGGGCAGAGCCCTGGATGTGATTTTTGACAGGTGCTCCTTCTTCCACCATTTCCCATGTGAAAGTCATTCATGTCCTGAAGATCTGAAGTTTTATTCCCCCATGATTTCAAATTTGCAAGGGTGCAAATTTCAAATTAGCTAGGGTGAGCACCATACAATCATATAAAAATAATGTTTAACATAATCTCGTTATTTTGGAAATTATGCTACAAATTATGATTTATGGGAAGAACAATCATGAGAGGTTTTGGGCACTGCTTGCCCTTGTACAGATAAGCAAATCCTGTTTCACTGGTATCACTGAAGTGGCATGCAAATATACAAACCCTAGAATGGAGTCCAGCTTTTTATTGAAGCCAAGGATTTTCTGTGCTACTAGAAATGTTTTAGAGCAGCTAAGGCTAATCATTCAGAGCAATACCAGACTAGGCCTGCAGCCCTGAACAGCTGAAGGAATGAAGATTATATTTTTCTTTGACACACATGCACATACACACTCCCACTGTAGTCTGTGGAAAATTTTTCTTGGGCTAGAAATGGGTCAAGCTAGATGGTGTTAAAGCTTATCTACATGATACTTCTGTTCTTGGGTCTTTGGTTTTCTGTCAGGAATCAACATCAGGAAAATTTTTACTGATGCTCATTTGGAGCCAGTTTTCAAATTGCCTGTGGGGAGCTAATCCCTCCTGCTGACCCATTCACTAGGCAAGCAAAGACAGCGGCTGGTGTGATTCATTCATTACTTAAATTTAGACAGAATCTAGTCTTCCTTTCTCTTGGATTCACATATTAATAACAAACTGCTTCATTACATCACCTTGCACTCTATTTCCTCTGAAGTTGATGATTCCTATAATAATTATAAACTCCAGTTTAAATTAATGCACATGCATTTTGGAATGAAGATGTTAAAAATATCTTAAATGTCAATAGTAATATGAAATTTAGGGAATGATTTTCACCTCTCCAGTGCTTTCTGGGGCTATTTTCAAGGTTTCTTTTCAAAAGTACTTCAATGAAAAATACTGAAAATATTTTCTTAAAGATTTTTTCTCTGCTTTTTAAAAGAGAAAGTGTGAAAGAAGCTACATGATGCCTTTTTCATTGTCACAGAGCTTGCACACTTTGCAGGATCAATGATTCAACACAGCATCAGAAAACCATTAAGATGTAGCTGCCAAAATAGGCTTTGAAGCACAACCACCAACTCAGAAAGACAGAAAAGGCCCACCTACAGTGTTAGGAAAGCCATGTCTGTGTAAAAATCTCTTAATGTAGGCTAACCAATTGATAGCCTCTGCAGGTATAGAGGTGTTTTCATCTTTGTGGTCTTTTGTATTTGTATTAATGATACATATAGTGTAAACATGAAGCCAAGAGTACATCTATACTTCATCCCATGCATTCTGAGTAGATCATTCAAGTCAATAGATGGTCATATTGTGTCACAATAAACCTATTTTGTAAATCTTTGCAGTAGAGGTGTATGCACTCAAATCAGGCTTTGAGTTGTAACTCTCTATTAACAACATTGATGTTGAAATATATTTTGCAGAAATCCAGGTTTATTGATTTCAGTGTATATCAGCTACAAGAACAGGCTCAACTTGCATCTTAAAAATAATAAATAGAAAGCCACTCAGACTATGGAGAACTAAAAGGTTATCTAGACTGTATTTCTCAGGTTTCTTAATGACTGCTAATGAAAAATTACACATTTCACACTTCTACATCATGAACCGGGAGGATTAAAGAAAACCTAAAAAATGGTAAGGTCCTGCATTTTCTTTTTTTTTCTCTACTGCTGTTTCATGGTGTACCATGATAATTTTAAAAGTGATCTCTGCAATCCTTATCTGTCATGGAAACAAATTCATTCGCTGGGTGGCTGAGCAACATGAGGTGAAATAAATTTCTCAGAAGTCTGTCCTCAGAAGGCTGCTATCCATTACTGTTACAAGTTTGCAATGGAAATGGCTTTACTGCTACGCAGAGAGTATGATAAAACTTAAGGCCCTGTGAAAGATGTATTAGAACAATAAATATAGTTCAAATAATGTATTAGGGACAAAATATTGCTGAATGTGATATGTTTATTATTCCAACAATTTTCTGAGTTTATCAAAGTAAATGGAGAACTCCTTAAATCTGGAAGTCAACCTAAAGAGTAATAAAAGTGAAAAATTATGCACAAATTGATGTATTCGCATAGCATGGGGATTAGCATTTTTTCATTTTACCTATATATAGCACCTAGAGTGCCAGACTCTCTGGCAGATATGATCACCATAAATCAGAAGATTCATCATAGTCAGCTACCTGATTCCATCTTAACTCTTCCAGATGTTCACTGTCTATCCTTTAAAAGCACATTATGGATCATTTTCATCTTTTCAACCAGAAACATCAAAACCTTTATATCTACTACAATTACAATTAAAGTCTGATCAAACAAGGCACAGAGTAGCCTCAGCACACTGCTTTATTTACAACAAGGCACTTATTTATCTCTGAAGATGTTATATCTTCCTTTAAGTGGGACTTAAGATCAAGCTTAGATGCAGGCATTGGCTTTAAACCTGTAATGAACTGTGGGTTAATGGCAGTTATATTGCAAGTCTGTTATTGTAGATAATTCCAGCTTTATAATATTTGTGCTGACATATTATGTTCAAACAGTTTGATTGAATACCAAATGGATAGTACAATAAATATGCTGTTGAAGCAACAACTTGCCCTTTGAAAGTTTTGCTAGGTTCCTTAAATTTCAATTCACCATTGATTTTTAAATATGAAGAGAAAGAAAGGTGTCACTTTTCTGAATAAGTAAGTATAATAATATTTCATCCATAAAAAAGTCCTTTAGTCTTTCTCATTTTTCAGCAGAAGAAAATAGATTGAGATATTTAGGTAAATACTTAACCTTAAATAAAATTTTCCCCTAAGACAGGTTTCTTGCAAGGTAACTTCTTGGGATATTAGTCTGTGTCTGAGTAGCAGACATTATGCAGCCTTAGGCTTTAGAGTTTTGCACTGTTTTGTTCCCACTTGACCAGGCCTCTCCCAGCATGACCCACCTTTCTTTCGCAGGACACCAAATGTTAGGTATAACATGTTGCTAACAGAACCTGCTCCACACAGTCTGCTTTTATGCTCTAGGGTGTGTTCCTGTGGTTCAGCCCAGGTGGTGAGTACTTTGTATACGCATGCTGCCATCCAGCTGCTTTATGTCTTGAGTTCAATGCCTGAAAGTTCAGACTGCCACAGTCACTTCACCATCATGCTTCAGATAAGCCTGCTGGTGATCTGATCTTCTAATTTAAACTCTCTACTGAGAGTTATTTTCTGGGGGGAAGGGAAGGATGGTGGTGTCTGGAAATATGCGTAGCAATGTTCTTACAATGCTAACTCTATGGCATTTTATCCTCAGAATTTAGGAATTCACCACCAAATGTCAGGCTTTCTGTGATGTATTCCCTGTCCATTGTGGTTTCACATTTTGTAAATTGGATGTATCTCAACATGTCAAGCTGGACAGCTCAACCTGTCCTCATTCTTCCTGCAAGATATGACTATTTTGTTGTCTTCTATGCATATTTGCACCTCTCATGCTAGCAATATACATCCAAAATTGTTTCACACTTTTTAATCCCTTTCTTTTGTGTGGCAAGTTTGCCCCTTTCTCTGCAAAGGGTCTTTGAGCCAACAATTTGTTGCTTCATGGAAATACACAAGCACCTGAAAGATAAACAGCTAATTGTCCTTGACTGTAGCACTGACCATTTCTCAACAATAGTTTTTATTGTAGTTTTAAACCATTTTATTGGTCAGAGAGGCTGTCTGAAATGCAATTCAATAAGCTATCCAGTGCAAGTTAGGTGTTAGCAAAAAATACAAAATGAAGTTCCTAATACAGATTCATCTTGAAATTTGTAAAATGGCCATCAGTCCTGTTTAACATTGCAGGGCATCAAGAGTATAAATTGTGAGGAAGAACAGACAGCGCTGATTCTTTTTTTCATGCACTTGGTAGTGAAACAGTGCAACAAGATGAGCTTGTACTTGGCAAAGCCAGTGAAATACAGTTTCCTCAACTTCAGTGAGCTCTGTGTGCATCATACTTCTTCATACTTCTTCAGCTTAACTGTGTGAGCTTCAGAATGAAAAATATAGTTATGTTGGTGTTTATAAAGTTAGAATATTATTTTCCAACTAGGCCCTGTCCATGTGTTACTGGGAGAATGGCAGGGAATTACAGGGAACTTCCTCCTTTCTGAAATAACACAGCTTCTCCAGGGTAACTTTCTCAAAATTAACATCTGCTCTAAGTTATGGCTATACAGGTAAGGATTTCAGCAGAACCAAATACTTTACAGATAATAGGATGGAATCACACTAAAAGTAACTCTCTGCTAAGGAATACAATTCTTTTTGTTCATATTTGATTTTTCTAGCCTGCCTCACCTCTCTTACACTTCCATTTCAGTCAACTGAAATTACCCTAACCTACCCTTTGGCTCCAATAAAAGAAAAATGAAAAAATATTGGCATACATTGATCTTCTCTCTTTCCATAATCCCTTTGTCAATGTCAAAAGGAATAAAATGTTACAGTAGCCTTTTTGTAGGATACCAGCATATCTCAGGTGAATGAGAGATTAAAGAAGGAAAAGTTTCCATGACGAATGAAAAGAAGACAGCAGTACTTACTAATGATTAATTTTTAGATATTATCTAAATCCATTTTTTCTAATCCACCTCACAGGATTTAATTATGTTTGCATTTAATTAGAATGGAAAGCCACTTTTACCATAAAACACTGCAGAACTGTTTCAACTATTCTCATTTTGATTGCTTCTTTCCCCTTGTTTATTAAACAAAAATGACCAACTTGTGCTCATCAACTAATTTTGATATTACAAGTGGCACTAAACATTTCTGAGAGGTACATAAATGAAGACTTGCCCTTTCCTCTATAATTCCTAACTACTTTTATCAAGAAGTCTGGAATTTACATAACTATGGCTTAGCAACCACTCAGAATATCATGGTCATGTTAGAACTAGTGAATGAATCCATGTAAAAATTAAAAATGGGTGGTGGTTGTAAAAGGTCATTTTTGAATGTAATAACTGAATGTAGTAGCAACTCAATCATACTTTTTTGCATAATTTTCCTGAAGATTTTTCAGTGCAGTTTGAAAAGAGCAATGAAGGAGTGATGTATGTATAGAATTTTCCTCCCAGCAGGATACAAAAATATAATGAGCAGAGACATAAGATGTGGTAACCTGCATGTCTTAAAGTACTACTCTAAGATGATCTATTTTACAGGATATCAGTATCTGTACTGATATCCTGTAAAATATACCTCTGGTGAGGGATCCAAAATTATTTTTATTTGACTGAAAATTCCTTCCACTTTAATATTTTTATCCTAAATCTTTTTATCCTAATGTCTAAATCATAGTGCAAAGTGTCAAGCATTATTTTTTTTTCAATTTCTTTCATAATGTAAACCAAAATCCTTCTTGCAGGATATTTGATTTGATGCTATAATTGAAAATGGTTTCTGGATGGGTACCATAGACAACTTAAGCACAATCAGCTGGAGAATCAATATCTTGTGATGCATTCATGGATACTTGAGTTTGGTGTAAAAAGACTAAAACATAATTGAGAGTCAGAAGTTGCATAAAACTAAATCTCATTACATTACCTGACAAGGATAGTATGGAGATTATAAAGCTTATTACCTGTGACTAAAATAATCTCTCTTGTGAAATACGCAGATAAGAAAGAAAATGCTCTAAAAAACCACTGAGAAACATGTCAAAACCAAGTCTGACAAATACCACAGAATTTCACTGCCGCTACCGAGGTAGACTTTTAATATATTGAAAATATGTAGAGTCCCCCACCAAGGTAATTTCTATAGCCATTTTCCATTGTAATATATTATTATTATTCCCTCAGTAATTTTTATTCAGAGCTTTGAGCTTTAAACTCTGACACAATTTGTCAGGCATCTTTAAAAAACGAGAAAGTCAAACCTTTCCTGAATTCTGGATCAGAAAAATACAAAGAGTTCTTTAAAAAACTGTTGTTATTTCTTGCCTTCTTTCATCTGAGTACGGAATTATCTGTAGAACTAGCACTTCTTCCTTCCAAATATCGATGAAAAATGTTTCAACAATGTGATGAAACAATCAAAATATAGTAAATTCCCACAAGTCATCTGAGCCGTGAAATCTCATTGCAAATTTGAGCTAACGTGTGTTTAACATCAAGATTTGTCACTGATTTGCCCAACATTACTTTTGCCCTGAACTAAAAATGCCTATCTGGTCAGTCACAAGTGATCAGTTCATGATACCTGGACTGTTAAATTTGTCTCACCTTTTATGTACTGCCCACAAGAAACAAGGTAAGTTGTAGATAGGTTATTAATTCTAGTTGCTGCTTGTCATTCTGGACTCCAGTCATCCTTTTTCTTTAGGAGTGTGAGTCCCTTTTTGGCTCCATAAAGCCTGTTCACTAGCAGGGGAAAAGATGATTTTAAATGAAAGCCTAATTCCTGATAATTTAGACGTACCCAGGAAAATATTAATGTAAACCACACTGAGACATCTCTTCCTCTAACTTTGTGTATCTGTGCAACATGATAGACATAAAGTCACAGTCTATTTTGGAACGCTTTTGAGTGTTTGGATTAAAGACTGGTGTTTGTAGATGCAGCTCTCCATTAGCCCAGGAAGACTTAAGGACTACTGCTTGTTCCTTACTGTTTTTTTACATTTGGTCTTCTAGGGACAAAAAAAGACCCTGCCTTTCCACAGGGTGTAATTTAAATATTTTTGACCCCTACAGAGTCTCCCTTGTTTCACTGGTAGTGAAGACACAAATTCTGGCATGTATTTTAAAAATCTCATATAAATATCATATGAAAAAAGGTCATATCGACACATATATCAGCTTGAGCTTGCAGACACTAATGGATGTTTTAGGAGGCTGTCAACGCTTGAAGCATCTCTCTGTTGCAGAAAGGCACTTGACTAAGATTGGCTTCCTCGTAACTGCGCAACTGTTTAACTCTCCCTAGTAAAATGCCCATCCTAAATCTACCCCGCAGCTTTAAACACTCCACTACACTTCCTCAGTCACGAGAAACTAATCTGTACCAGTTTGCAGGCATATTTTCCGTTCCTGTTCTATGTGAAAAGATTTTGCCAGCAGTGATCATCATTTGCTACATCATATTTCTACAAAATTTAAACACAATTAAGACCTTCATAGGTCAAGTACTGTCTCATAAAATATTAAATTAAACTATTGGCAATTTGAGGATGCTAATTTTAATCAAAACTGTGTCTGAGGTAAAAGATAAGCGTTACCCAGAAAAAATAGAGAATAAAAAGGCCACAGAGGTCTTGTTTTTTCACTTCTTCTTCTTTTTGCTTTGATTTTAGCTAAACTGCACTCAAACTGTTCTCCAGTAATTTTGATGAATGTTCTTGATCTGTAACTCCTTTAGGTCAGACTATCAAT